>JABTTQ020002845.1:0-291227 GCA_016081115.2 Rehmannia glutinosa
AAACAATAGAATTCCTAACAATTTCCCCCTTTTGATGATGCCAAAACTTAAATCATACAAATATGCAAATAACACGGATACATACGAGATAGTGTATTGACATAGAATGTATGCGCATAATCAATCTTTTTATTGATCATATCATTCTTGTACTTAACACAACTGTTTACAAGGTGTATCAGTATGAAAAAAGTTTGCATTATTACGGAAGACTTACATTGTATGTATTTGCATATAAAATACACGAAGGGTTGAACAAACAACACTTCATCTCCTTATTTTGTCTCCTTCTTTCATCTTGATCAAAGATCTTCTTCTCTTCTTCTCTTCTTCTCGTCATCATTGCCTTCTTTTTCTTCTCATATGCCTTCCCAGCGGCTTCATCTTCCTTATTCTTTCTGTCTCTCCTGCCATAGCATTTGAGTTTGTCTCTTGTTTTCTTCTATCCTTTTTGCATACTCGGCGTTGGTTTTAGCCACTTGCAAGTTCGCCACATGGTATTGAGCCCGTGAGATCCCTCCTTTCTTTCCGGATCTCGTATTCAATATTCTTGGGCGGAGGCCTAGTGCAAGCTTCTTCCTCCATCGGCCGCTTCTTCCTCTCCTCTACCTGCGGCGTATCTTTGTCCTTCTTCTTTCTTTCCCGGTGAGTGCCCGAGCTGGAGTGACCCGATGAGAGGATCGGCCGGTTGTCTTGTCTGTCATCGGCTTCTTCACATAATGTGAGACCCTTTTCCAAAGATCTGAGTCCCAAGCTTGAGCTAAGGACATATTTGCAAAATAACCTTGATTCGAGCGTTTTGAATTCGTCGGCCGTCTTGGCTCTGTCGACATCGAAATGGCATACGTGTCTCGTCATTTGGAATGCCTCCGTGTTCTTTCAAAATGTTCATCACCCTGGCATCTATTCTTCCTTCCACCTCCTTCATCCCTCGCTTCAATTTCTTTTCTCTTCTCGGCCCATAGATACAGCAGAGTGTTGGGGTGGCGAGTCACCAAGGGAGTTTGCGCTTATAATGTCGGTGTGTGAGGACCCTGTTGGGGGTTTGTGCAATCATCAAGGTCATATTCTTTGATCCTTCCCCCTCGTGCAGATTTTCCTTTCTTCGATTTTAAAATTTCCTCAAATTTGATTTTCCCTTCTCATTTGTTCCTTGTCACACCGCTCCTTTCTTTTCAACTTGATTTTCTTTGCTTTAAGGTATTCCTCTTCCCCTTTTTGGCATCATCAAAGGATAGAGGAACCCGAGGAAACATCTTTGGCAAGCATGAAGTCGAGTCTCCCCGATGGTTGAATTTTGCTTCAAGTCTCTTTGCGTTGTATCTTGCCGACGGAATTGAGGATCGAGTAGCGTTGGATTCTTTGAAATCGCTTCATCTCACCATGAGAAGGCTGAATTTTCTTGTCATGTGTTCTTCCAACGCTGTATATCATTTGCATTCCGCTCACGCAGATGATCTCAAAGTGTGAGCCGTGCATATGTTCAATGTGTTCCGCGACCGTTTCGCATCAACATTTTGACTCTCCACACCGGCGACTTTTTGAATAATTGTCGAAGTATCTCACATTTCACACGCATTGATTCTTCTTTGTTGCCACCATTCCCTTACCCTAATGATGCCTCTCAAGTCGGTAGGTTGGCATCTCTGTTGTCCGGCGCATATCCAAGGAGGCCGATGCCTCTCCATCTTTTCAACTTCAAAGAAAGAGTGCCTTGAACACTTCGTATTTGGTGATTCTTGCATTGCGGTGATGGCCATGGCTGTCGAAATCAAGTCAATGGAACAATGGTGCTGAGTGAAAAACAGAGCTGATGCGTGATAGCGTGCTTGCTCATTTTTCGACTCTTCGTGGAGTTCTGGTATCTCCGGTGAGAAAGGGAAAGATTCACAAAGGATTCATCACCGCCATCGGGATTTGTTCGATGATAAGCGGTGGGCGTGAAGTTCTTTTGGGAATCGATCCAGTGTAAGCTTGAGGACCGGAGCGTGGTCGGTATTTGGTTAATTGGGTTTTGTGGTGCGATGACTCGGCTGCTGGAGCCTCATTTGTCTTAACAGCGTTGGTCTGGTGATTTCTCCTTTTGAGTAGACTGGTCCTCGGCCTTATCGAAGCGTCATCGGACGATGATGAGATTTCCATTGGTAGCTCATCATCAAAATTAAAGGTCTGACGAGTAGTCTTGGGATCGAGACTTGCTCGTGCCTGGAACATCCGCGGTGAGTCTTTTGGATTTGTCATGGGGGTTGACTCGACTTCTTCTTCGCCCACGATCCTTAAATGTGACATCGGGGTTGTCCTGGGAATCATGAAGTGCGCTGATCTCCTTCTCGGATGGATCGATGGTTGCGGGAGGGATGTTCTCTACTTGATTTGTGTTACCAGGGAAGTCTCAACCTCCGTGGGCCTTCATTTCCTCCGGCCGAGTCTCTCTTACTGGCTTTGCGAGGCCTTGGCCTTCCCTTTCGGCGAGTGTCACTGTCTTAGGGTCTTCTATGTGGCATCCATTGGAGTCTCAACCCCATGGATTGCGCTTTCATCGCCCAGTGTTAACTCCCGGGTTGTTCCTTCCGTGCCTCATTGCATCGCGGCGTCATTAGCCTTCAGCTGTTGGCACCTCAGTGAGACAGTCTCAAGCATCCGAGCTTCGTTGGTGGCAACTTCGCTTCTTCTTGTGTTTAGTGTCTTTTGCTTCGCCTCCTACATTCTTTGTGGAGTCATGCAGACATCCTCCGACCTTTGCGGTGGAGGGAGTTTCCCCCGGGCGCATCGGTGAGTGACTTGGAGTGGGGTTACTCGTCTCCAAACTCCCGATTGTTGCAATTGATGGTTCGGCCGTTGGGCGGTGGTGGCACACCTTCAATAGGGGTTGGCTCGTTGGGTCCCCACTAGCCCTGATTTCATCGCCATCTTCCTTATTGCCTTCTTCCAGTGAGTGGGGAAGTGGTAGAAAGAACATCGGTGGCTATTTTTGAACCACTCCCATTGGATCGATTTCGGGCGTGTTCGGAGGACTCTCTGGTCCCTCCATCGTCTTTGCTCGTGAAGGATTCTTGATTCATGCAATGCTTCTTTGCATCTCACGCAATTCTTTTCCGTGGCGAAACATTCTCGGGTTCCTCATCACTTCCCGGAGAGAAGACATCAAGGAGAGGATGGAAGTGTTCTGTGCTTCAGGAGATAAAAAGGGTACTTTGCCTTTTCGCGTGCTTCGGCTTCTTCAGCTTGCTTTTCTCTCTCCTTGTCCTTGTAGATCTGCAGAATATCCATGCAGTTGTCTTCATCTAGAGCTGGGAGCACATAGATAATCCAAGGAAACTTAGATTCCTCTTCTTCTTCTATGAATTCAGCCGTTGGAACTGTTCCCCGACCTGCTCAGCTTCCATTTTCTCCACTCACGCATGACGATTTTGGATGTCCGGGTAAGGTGGAGATAGGATCATTACATCACTATCCTCTTGGGCTGGTTCTTCTTGAGTTTTTTGTATGAACTATTGTTGTGTCTTGAGTTGCCTCTGTTTGATCACCTTCGAGACTTGGGTTGTTTTCATCAATTACATCCGGAGACTCTACTTCTCCAGTAGTCTCAGATGTCTGTCTGCTTGAGTAGCCGACATTTGGTTTTTCTCTGTTCGGATTGCTTTACGAGTCTCCTTCGTCTCTGGTTTGTACCAGGGAATTTACAGTTGAGGCGGCGTCCTCTCGAGTCTTGCGGCAGGGCAGTGCTTGTGTTTGTTTACGAGTGAGCGCCGTCTAGGCATCGATTCTCCTCCTTTTGACGATCGAAGAAGGAATTTGTGGGTCCTTCTCGACCGGCTAGCTGTGACACGGGTAACCCGCTTGGGCTTAGGTGGTGACGCTGCAGGGGCGGTGACTCTGCGCAGGGCGGGAGCATGTTTGGTTTTCTTTGTTGCGGGGCTTTCTTCTTGGTTGGAGAGAAGCAGGTGTGTCTTGGGTCAGTGATTCCCCTCACCGGTGTCGCTCTCTTGGCGTACGACGCTTCGGGCACCGGAGAGATTAGCTCGAACATCCTCTTGTTAACATGGAAGGCCTTCCCATGTCTAAGAGGTACTCCTTTCACCTCCAATAGCGGCCAATCACCAGGCCATATCGAGAGATCCTCCAAATGACCCATCTTCTTTGAAGGACTTGTTCCCCAGCGTTCCGAGCTTTTTGTAGATAAACTCGGCCGGTTTATCTTCTTTTCTTCGATTATTGCAGCCATGACAATCAATTTTGCCTTTGATAGTTGGTCAAAGCTGCCAAATTTTATGTCGATACACTTGGCAACAATATCCAACAATTTGTGATAATCCTCCTTGGCCGAGTCTCTTGTTTCTTTGTGTATATTATTTTGTCGACAACGTCGGACTTGGCTATTTCTTTCCATGCTTGACCAAGTTTACATCAGCCTCTTTGATCTCGGATGCTCCTCTTGGTAGTGAGCAATATTGACCAAATCTTGGCCGTGATAGTGTTGCTTCCCGTGAGCAGATGACTTGATTCCTTCATCGTGAATCTCGGCATTCACGTAGAATTGTGCGACCTCCTCCACATAGGTCATAGGATACTCGAGTGTTAGAAACGGTTTTGATCCACGGCGTTTCTAACTTCTCCGCGATTTTCTTCACCAGGGTGTCGCGGACCCCTGCTTTATTAAAGTCGAAATCACGGTCGAATCCGGGTGTGGATTTGTTTTCCCAACTTGGTAAAGTTATACGTTGGTGCCATTTCTCGAGAATAATTTCAAGAAAAATTTAAATTTGATTTGAAGATTGATAGGGTTTCGAGAGTATTTGCCTTTGCTTTTTGAGAGAGAGATTGAACAGTTTTTAGAAGTGTGAGAGAGAAACGGGCGAAAAATGGTTTAAATATGGTTTATGAAAGGGCGCGGGGCGGTTTTGAATCGTGATCGAAATCAACGGCTTGATTTCGTGACGCATATTGAGCTTGATTCATGTCTCGTATTTAATGCGGCAGCATTTATATCCAATCATAGGCTTTGTGTGCGGCTTTATGTCGTACACATCATCATTATCTTGACGTGTCTTTTAAAACATTCGCTTAGTCAAAAACGATCGTGTTTTTGTCTCTTTGCTCATAAGTTATTGACTTATCTCTTGGGCCGATTTAACTCTGCTTCTCACATTTCTCTTAGTGACTCAAATTATCGGTGACTTGGTATAGTGACTTTTCCGATCTGGTGATTTATTGAGCTAATTTTTGTTTTCGACTCTTTTTCACCTTCTTTCTGTTCCATTTCGTTTCTTTGACTCTCTTGTGTCTCACCTTAGCTCAATTAGCCCCAACTCATGTTTGAGTTCTTCAAATCTTGACTCACATAATGGTTTTGTGAAGATGTCACTAGTTGTTTGTCGGTTGAGATATATTCCAAGATAATGTCCTTCTTTTCAACATGATCTCTTATGAAATGATATCGACATCTATATGTTTTGTTCTTGAGTGCAACACAGATTTTGAGTGATTGCAATTGCACTTGTGTTATCACACATGATTGGAATTTCTTTTTCTTCAACTTCATAATCTCTCAATATTTGTCTCATCCATAGGACTTGGGCACAAAAAACTGCCCAGACTATGTATTCTCGCCTCAATTTGTAGAAGTGGCTATTGAGTTTTGCTTCTTGCTAAACCAGGAAATTAACTGTTTCAAGCATTTGACATGTGCACTGAAGTACTTTTCTGTCCACTCGCATCCAAAGATAGTCGTAGTCCGAATAGCCAATTAGCTTGAATCCACCTTCCTTTGGATACCATAGCCCTACTTCGATTTCCTTTTAAGTATCTCAATATTCTCTTAGTCAGCAATCATATGGCTCTCTTTTGGAGCAGATTGAAATCTTGCACATACACCTACAAAGAAAGGTGATGTCCGGCTGCTCGCTATTTGTGAGATAGAGCGATGATCGATAAGTGCTCGTATCTTGTTTGATCTACAGTGCTTGCCATCTGCGCATCCATGTCCATTTTGGTGATGTGTTCATTGGTATTTTTTTAAGACTTCTCTTCCATACCAAATCTCTTCATTAAATCTCTGGTGTATTTTGTTTGGCTTATGAAGGTTCCATCCTTCAACTTGTTTCACTTGAAGTCCAAGGAAGAATGTCGGCTCTCCCATCATGCTCATTTCAAATTTACTTTGCATGAGGTTTGAGAATTTTTCACACGACTCTTTGTTAGTGGATCCAAAAATGATGTCATCCACATATATTTGAACAAGCAAAAGATACTCTTCTTGTCTTGAATTCGAAAAAGTGTTCTATCTACTTTTCCTTTAGTGAATCCATTTTCGATTAGGAATTGTGACAGGTATCATACCATGCTCGGGTACTGTTTCAATCCATACAGGCTTTCTTGAGTTTGTACACTTTGTCTCCAAGAGTCTTCTGCTCAAATCCTGGAGGTTGTTCAACATACACTTCTTCTTCCAATAATCCATTTAGGAATGCACTTTTTACATCCATTTGATATACAATGAAGTTTTTGTGAGTGCATAGGCAAGAAACATCCTTATAGCTTCCAATCTTGCTACAGGAGCAAATGTTTCATCAAAATCTATTCCTTCTTCTTGGCAATATCCTTTGGCTACCAATCTTGCTTTGTTTCTTACCTGAGAACCTTCCTCGTTCATCTTATTTCGAATATCCATTTGGTTCCAATAACATTTTGATGTATGGGTCTTTGTACTAATTCCCATACTTTATTTCTCTCAAATTGATTCAGCTCTTCTTGCATAGCTTGAATCCAATGTGTGTCATCCAATGCTTGTGACACATCTTTGGGCTCTATCTGCGAGATGAAGCATGTGAACATTCTTTTGTTGAGTTTGGATCTTGTCTTGACACCTTCTCTCATGTCTCCAATGACAAGATCCGGTGGATGGTTTCTCAGCCATCTTACGCCGAGGTTGAAGTAAGTTAGCTGGATTGATCGACTTGCGGGTACGTGTTCTTTGTGGGTGACTCTCTCGTGATCACTCACCGCAGATTTTCACTGTTTTTGAGATTCACTATCTCATCTTCTTTTCGAATTGATAATCCCCGACTTGACCAAAGAGGGATTCTTTCGTGAGATTGGATGTTTCACTTATCGGTGACTCTTCAATGTCTTTTCCATTTATGTTTGGCTCACCGAATACTACATGAATGGATTCTTCCGTAACCATAGTTCTTTTGTTGAGTATTACGTAGGCTTTGCTTTGGTGAGTATCTAGAAGATACCCTCATCGACTTTAGCATCAAAAGCCTTTAGGTTGTCTTTGCCATTATTGTGGATGAAGCATTTACATCCAAATATCCGAAATATGCAACATTTGGTTTTCTTCGATCCGGATCTCATAGGGAGTCTTTGTCACCATTTTTATTTATCATACATCTGTTTTGGGTGTAGCAAAGTTGTGTTGATTGCTTGACCCAAAATCTTTTTGTAACCCCGCTTGACCTAACATGGTCCTTTGGCCGCTTCCTCGAGAGTTCATTCCTTCTTTCGCAACTCCATTTTTTGTGGAGTCCTTGCGGTGATAGTTCATGACCAATACCATTCTCAATACAAGATCGAGTTATTATTCCATTGACAAACTCGGTTCCTCTATCCGATCTTATTTTGATAATGGTTTGACTCTTTCTCATTTTGTATTCTCTTCATCATTTGTGGTAGCTTTTGTAGAGTTTCTTTCTTCTTGCACATGAATATTGTCCATGTATATCTTGAGTAGTCATCTACTACCACCAAGGTGTATTTCTTTCCACTTATGCTTCTTTGGTTCTCTTGGGCCAAATAGATCCATATGAAGCAGATGCAATATTCTTGTTGAGGATGGGCATGTCTTTTCTTTGAATGACAACTTGATTTGTTTTCCTTCGACATGCATCACATATACTTTCCTTCTTGTATAATCGAGTGCGGAAGTCCTTCTACAAGATGACTTCTTGCTAGCTTATTAATTGTTTTGAAGTTCGGGTGACTCGACTTTTTGTGCCATGACCAACTTGATTCAATTTGTGCTCTTCTTTTGCTAGTAGACAAAGTCTTTGGGTGTTGCGGTTGACCAATCCACTACATACATATTTTTCTGTCTACATCCTTGCAAAGACAACTTCATTAGATTCAACATTTTTGATTTGGCATATTCCCATGTTGAATCCAACATTGTAGCCCTTGTCGCAGAGTTGGTGATGCTTAGTAAATTGAAGTTTAGTCCTTCAACATATGCAACATCCGTGATTTCTAAACCATTCCTTTTGATGGATCCGATTGCCTCTTATTTCACCAGAGCTTCATTTCCTCCAAATATGACTTTTGCTCCTTTGACTTCCTTGAATTTTGACAGATTTCTCTTATTTCTGTCATGTGTCCGAAAACCACCGGCCCATGTACCAGGTTCCTTGGCACTTGTTTGTTCCTTGAACCGCAATCAAGGAAATTAAGTTTTAGGTACCCATTCTTATGCGGGTCCGAGGGGTTAGAATTATAAGATGATCCAACCAACTTTATAGCCAAATGATTTGACTCAAGAGGTTGCCATCTATCGGTGCCATAATTATAATCAATCCTGGCAAATTGCTTCGGGGAGTCTAGGTTCATACAACTGTCTCTTTTGTACGTATGCCTCGCAT
Organism: Rehmannia glutinosa; assembly: GCA_016081115.2. NCBI lineage: Eukaryota > Viridiplantae > Streptophyta > Magnoliopsida > Lamiales > Orobanchaceae > Rehmannia > Rehmannia glutinosa. The sequence goes on from JABTTQ020002845.1 coordinate 8,637, forward strand.
ATGTGTTTTAGCAATTGCCTTTCTTGGGTAATTGTGGTGTCTTTGAGTGTAGTGCCAGGTGCATATGTGTGTTTGATGAAAGCTCTTATGCTTTTGGAATGGCCTTTGTTGAGTTCTAGGCCTTTGCCATTTGGGCTTGTATTCCATAAGTCTAGGCTGGTAGTTCACATTATTCCGATCGGCTTGGCTTGGATATTTTCTACCATTCCCATCATATGTATTTCTTCTATGAGTTTTCTGGGATTTTTGGTAGCTCTTCTTCTTTACAGAGTACTTTTCTGTTTGGAGTCTATTGAGGACTCATTTGAATCTCTTCTCGGTAATCCTTTCAGACTCTCAACCGGTTTGCATTTTCCTTTTCCTTTGTAACCAAGGCCAGTTTGCTTAGCATTGTGCTTTGGATTGAAAGTGTGTGCATCATTTAGAGTTTTGGATTTTTCGGACTCTTCATGACTTGAAGATCCTTTTTCCAAAATTACTCTTGAGGTTTGACATGGCACAAAGGAATTAAATCTAAGCTGTCTTGTCTCCACATTCTCTTTGACTCATAATAAGATCATCCAATGATTTAGATGCCTTAGTGAATGAGGCGATAACATTTTTGAGGTCATTCTCCCTCTTTTCTATAGCAAAGAATTTCTCGCTATTAATTTAGCATTTTCGACCTTTAAACTTTTATTCTCATCGGCTATTTGACTTAGAGTACTCGGCTCCTTAGTCGGCTTTGAGTTTTGATTTTTGAGTAATTTTGTTTTCCTCATTCAATAGTGTGTGTGAGGTTTTAATGTGCTCAAAATCTTTCATCATTTTGCCTAATGAATCATAAAGATCGAGTGGGTGATGAAGTGTGTGTGTCACGAGTCACTATCACTAGTGTCGAGCTTGTTGAGTTAGATTGTACCTCATCTTCTTGATCTTGTTCTTTGGCCATTAAGCGGATCAAAGCTTCTTCTTGAGTCACTTGAATAGTCGGCTTCACCGCTTCTCTCTCGAGTCATTTGTCTCTCTTGACTTGGGCATTTGTCTCAAAGCAATCTCTGCGACCATCATTGCCTTTTCTTCTCTTGTCTTCTTTCTCGAAGACCTTTCTTTCTTCTTCGTTTTCTGTACTTGTTGACTACGAGGATATGAGCGATCAATGGCATAGTGACCTGGTTGTCTACAATTCCAACATAGATATTCAGCCTTTTGATCGGCTCTTTCTATTCTTGAGTTGTCGGCCCTTTGATACTCAACTTGTTGATGATCATTCTCTTGATTGGCCTATCATCCCTTGATTTGGAGGGAGCCGAGTGTCTTACGGAGGATTCACCTTTTCTCTCTTTTGTAGTTCTTGTTAAAGAACTTGTTAAATCTTTTAACCATTTAGGGCTATTTCTTCCGGGTCAATTGCTTCTTTGACCTCGGCTCTCCTTCCGTCTTTGACAACTAGAGCTTGGTTGTTTGGGTACGGATGTCTCTTCCTCGGTCTTTCCTTCTCGGCTCAAACTCGTAGGCTTTGAGGTCCGAGAATAACTCGTGATTGGATGTCTTTGATAGGTCCATGGGTGTCTCAATGCCATGACCTTCATTTCCCATTCAAATTTGGAAGACTTTTTAGGATCTTCATACACATTTCCTTTTGTGTATATTCCTTTCCAAGTGTAGATGACTCATTTGTGATTTTCGTAAATCGGCGTCTAGTTGGTCCGGGTTCTCTCACGAGATCATTTTGAAATTTTCAAACTTAAATACTGACCATTTTGATAATTTGTTTTCTTTGATTTGCTCACGAACCTTCACAAATCAAAGTCAACTTGTCCTGATTTCCTTAGCCGTTTTGCAAGATTTGACTTTGTTGAACATGGCTTTATCAAGGTTTTGTAAAGAATGTCCTTGGCTACATTGTCAGGTTGTATCTTTTTTGTCATCATTTGTCCACTCGGTTCTTGGTTTTTCAACCACGAGTCCGGGGTGCCAGTCTTCTTCTTCAAATTGCAACTCTTCGACAATTTGTGTTCACCTTTAATATTTGCAGAGGCCCATCTTCTATCACTATCCACATCTCATCATGTAATCTTTGATAGATGAGCTGCATCGAATTTTCCAATCATCAAATTCTTCAATAGTGAACATAGGAATGCGTGTTAGATTTGCTTCCATGATAATAATTTTTAATGATAGAAAAGAGTTTTGAAAGATAAGTACTAAAGCGAGACTTTTGAAAAGATTGGAGATCTAGTTCAAGAACCGATGCGGAGGGTTCAATGAACCAACCGCTCGATACCACTTGTAGGTCCCAAGGGGTGTAAGTGTAAGGTTTAGAAGGGGGTTGAATAAACCTTACCAAATTTTCGATTTAGGCCTTTTAAATCTCTGAGTTCTACACATTGTGTCCTTGATGGACAAATCGAATTAGTCCCTCAAGAGAGTTAATCTCTCCATGAGATTTCGGTGGTACATTAATAGAGTAACTTTCAAATTGTTGGCTATAATTTGACTCACCATTTGTGGTTTTGTTTTTTCAGCGGAAGACTTAACACCCTTAAGTTTGATTAAGCAAGTTTTCTGACTTGATTTAGTACTTATAGATTATCAAATGGATAGCAAATTTATCGTGAGATATAAGCAATTAAAAGTGCGAGAAAGTTAAATCTTTGAAATGTAAATGACACAAAGAAAGTTTTTATAGAGGTTCGAAGATGGGGTAATTCTTCTACTCCTCTCTTCTCCAACTCTGGAGGAATCCACTAAGTAATGATCGGTTTACAAAGTGGTAATGTCCCTGATACAAGTCTTGATCACAACACCGACTTGATCCTTTGGGACTCGATGCTGAGACGCTTGATCACTCGGTGGCTTCTCGTACGACTCGGCCTTCTTCACGGGGCAGTGCGCTTTGCTACTACGACTCACTTGCTCAAGCACTTTGGATTTGATCACGAAGCCCTCCAAAAGCTTAAGACTTGGTTGGCCTTGAACCTTTCTACAATCCTTCTTGGAATGTAGACCCCTTGTTTTCGATATTTTCCTCTTCAAGCGATTGAAGTTCTCTTTCCTTCACAAGGTAAGTGTTGGATTGATGTACTTGAGACGTAGCTTGAGGATTGAGAATGTTTCGATTATTGATAAGCTTGTATATCTCACGTGTGTCATTCATTCACGCATCCCTTCTCAATCAAACTCCTCGGCCTTTTATAGTGAACTTTCAAAAATTTGCCCGTTGAAGAGATAGGCTCATTTTTGAAAATCACTTTGCGATCGTTGGTGTGCGATTCTTGGAATTGCCATTTCCTCGTATGAAATGTTTTATCACCTTTTCGAGTTCGACACGGTGTAGTGCTTCCCATTGGTTCATTTCTTTTGCACGCTCCTCGGGGGTCGAGCACTCCAAGAAAGGTAGTATGGAGATATTACTTGTTTAAGTAAATCTCTTGATTTCGTGCAATGGTTCTTTTACGATTATCTCGACTGATTGCATTTCCTCGCTTTCCCCAGGTGACTTAGAGTCAGCTTCCAATCATTGGATGACTCTTTCGTCACTTGACTTGAGACTTGGCTTCTCTTGAGTTGACTTGGTGATGTTCCACTCAGTGCATCTCAAATTTTCTTCTTGATCGAGTTCTGTCTGCTCTTCTTTGTTGTACTCATTGTCTCACAAACGAGTTTTCCTTCAAGCCTTGAGTTGTCTTCTTGCAAGTTGGAGCGTAGGTGACTTAACTCGGCTTGGCCACTCTAATTGTTACAATACATTTCAAAGCAAGAATTGGGGAGCCAACTTTCTATTCTAAGTTTTACATGGCATTCATCAAAATCTAAACAATAGAATTCCTAACAACCATGCTTATGAGGCCCGGTTTCAATTCAAAATTATTTTCATTTATGGGTTGGCGCACAATTCCAGAGTAGTTCTGGTTCACGGTCGGTAAAAAGTAATCCCGGATTGCCCTTTCTAGTGCCTCAGGCTGTGGTGGCACATTCACGACCCGATTTCTGTTATTCTCATTGTCCCCGCCTTCTGCCATTGCTCAATTCTCTGCTCGCTTTGCTGCTCGGATTGTTCGGAGTGTCCTTTCAATCTCTGGGTCAAAAGAAAACAAATGGATATCTTTGGAATCTCGCATAAACAGACAAGTCAAATGAGAAAAACGAAATTATAATTCCTATACTAGTCAGATTAGGATTAAGACTACATGGTGATAGTATTAGTTTAAAATAGGATAAAACAATCCTAAGCAATGGCGCAAAAACTTGATCGCAAAATTCTTACATAGCGTACGGTGTCAAATTTTAGTATAGGTTTTGAAAGTAGGGTTATTGTCTCCACGAGGATTGTTATCGAATTTTATACTAAGTACTATAATTAAAATAGCTTAATTCTATCTAGAAATCGAAAAGAGATGATGATTTATTATACTAAAAATAAAACTAAAATTAAGCTAACAAATGGTTCAGACAATTTATCAAACACGCAGAAGATAAATTCTAGAGGGTTGATTTCACCTAGTTATCCCCTATGTTTTCAATCCAGTTTATTAATCACAAGTTATCAATCTATAAGCCAATATTCCTACCGTTTATCACTTCCTCTCTCGAGTGCCAAGTGATTCTAGGTTCAAATTTCTGATTTTGATATCTCTATAAAAATCATAAATTAAACCCTAATACGCTCAATGAATATTCTATCACAGGCTTCAAAAGATTCATAAACCTCTCGGTTCTATGAAACCCTAGGTTGTGCTATTCTATGGCCAGGCGTTCAATTACCTCTCTCGAGCGTCAAATCAAACACGCCAAACAATCTAAATTATTGATCAGATAATCCAGATGCAATCAAATCAAATATCACAAATAGATTAAATAATATGCGAGTTTCATAAACTGGAAATCAAAACATAGGTTCAAACGTAAGTTACATCAATCCCCTAGAAAAATGGGTTTAGCTCATAATGGATGTATAAAAACTCATGAAGAAATAATTATACATCTCAAGAAATCGACAAAGAGAAACAAAGAAAGAATTGAGAAGAAAAGAGAAGGAATTCTCTCTGTGTCCAGACAAGAAGTGCCTCCAATTGCTGTCCCGAAACCTAGCTCTGAGTCTCTTGCCTTGCGTTGTGCTCAAAATAATGTCCGACCCCTTGTCTGTACGTCACTTCTTCTATTTATAGGCTTGAAACCCTCAAAAATCCGTCCAAAATGGCCCAAAAATAATAAGCCCACGTTCAGCCCATACCGCGCGCAACAACGCTACCGACGGGCGCAGCAGCGCTGTTTGCTTTGTTATACTGCCGCTTGCCCATCGTCCTGCTTGGGCGCTGAATGGCACGCTGCAAAGACGCCATCACCGTCCCCGCCGCTCGATGGTCTCGCTGCTGCTTGTCAGCGTCCCTCATCGCGTGCTGCAGCGCGCCCGGAATGGCGCTATAGCGCGCCCTACTTGTGCAACTCTGCTGCTGCCATGCGCTGAGCATCCACCCGGGCGCTGCAACCCTTGCTTTTGGGCGCTGTAGCACCCACCAACGTCCTGCTACTGTACCAATATCACGCGCGGGGACAGCGCGGGGGTTTTGGCGCTGCGGCGCTCGATCTTACTCGATAATTTTCTGTTTTTTTCGCTTTTAAAATTCAATCTTCCCCGTCCAAACACGTTTTTCATCGTTCTTAATCAATTTCGGCTACCAAAATTAGTCCCGACTCACAAACGAAAACAAATAATACGAACTCGACTCAAATGACACTAAAGTACTTGAAAACACCGCAAAATCATAGTCTAGAATACTCAATACATTGGTATAAAAAACCAACTTAACAAGAGCTGAAGTCTCTGAATCCCCCAGGTCTTAAGTTTTGAGCTGAACGCTCAGCTTTTCACCATTAAACCCTGGTCCGGGAGAGCTGAAGCTCGGAATCCCCCAGATATTAAGTTTCGATCTTAACGTTCAGCTTAAGTTTTTTTACCACCATTAAACCCTGGTAAGGGAGAACGGTTGAGCTCTGAATCCCCCAAGGTCTTAAGTTTCGAATTGTGCATTCAACTTAAGTTTTTTACCATTAAACCCTGGTCCGGAAGAGCTAAAGTCTCTGGATCCCCCAGGTCTTAAGTTTCGAGCTGAACGCTCAGCTTAAGTTTTTCACCATTAAAACCTGGTCCAGGAGAGCTGAAGCTCGGAATCCCCTAGGTCTTATGTTTCGAATTGTGCATTCAACTTAAGTTTTTTACCATTAAACCCTGGTCCGGGAGAGCTGAAGTCTCTGAATCCCCCAGGTCTTAAGTTCCGAGCTGAACGCTCGGCTTTTCACCATTAAACCCTGGTCCGGGAGAGCTGAAGCTTGGAATCCCCCAGGTCTTAAGTCTCGAGCTGAACGTTCAACTTAAGTTTTTTACCACTATTAAACCCTGGTAAGGGAGAGCGGTTGAGCTCTGAATCCCCTCAGGTCTTAAGTTTCGAATTGTGCATTCAACTTAAGTTTCTCACCATTAAACCCTGGTTCGGGAGAGCTGAAGTCTCTGAATCCCCCAGGTCTTAAGTTTCGAGCTGAACGCTTAACTTAAGTTTACCACCGTTAAACCCTGGTAAGGGAGAGCGGTTGAGCTCTGAATCCCTCCAGGTCTTAAGTTTCGAATTGTGCATTCAACTTATGTTTTTCACCATTAAACCCTGGTCCGGGAAAGCTGAAGCTCGGAATCCCCCAGGTCTTAAGTTTCAAGCGGAACGTCCAACTTAAGTTTCTCACCATTAAACCCTGGTCCAGAGAGAGCTGAAGTCTTTGAATCCCCCAGGTCTTAAGTTTCGAGCTGAACGTTCAACTTAAGTTTACCACCATTAAACTCTGGTCCGGGAGAGCTGAAGCTCTGAGTAAACCAAGTCCCCTAAGCTTTGAATAAGAGTATTCAAACACATATTTTTTGATGTTTAAAAAATCCCTGTTGTGGAGAACTGAAGCTCTAAATAAGTCAGGTCCTGAGTTTTAAATAAGAGTAGTCAACTTAGGTATTTTTTTATGTTTAAAAAATTCCTGGTGTGGAGAGCTAAAGCTATAAATAAGACAGGTCCTAAGTTTTGAATAAGAGTATTCAACTTAGGTATTTTTTTATGTTTAAAAAATTCCTGGTGTGGAGAGCTAGAGCTCTAAGTAAGCCGGGTCCTAAGTTTTGAATAAGAGTATTCAACTTAGGTATTTTTTGATGTTTAAAAAATCCCTGGTGTGGAGAGCTGAAGCTCTAAGTAAGTCAGGTCCTAAGCTTTAAATAAGAGTATTCAAACACATATTTTTTTATGTTTAAAAAATCCCTGGCGTGGAGAGTTGAAGCTCTAAATAAGCCAGGTCCTAAGTTTTGAATAAGAGTATTCAACTTAGGTATTTTTTTATGTTTAAAAAATCCCTGGTGTGGAGAGCTGAAGCTCTAAGTAAGCCAGGTCCCAAGTTTTGAATAAGAGTATTAAATTTAGGTATTTTATGATGTTTAAAAATTTCCTGGTGTAGAGAGCCAAAGTTCTAAGTAAGCCAGGTCCTAAGCTTTGGATAAGAGTATTCAAACACATATTTCTTGATGTGTAAAAATTGTTGCAGTGGAGAGCTGAAGCTCTAAGTAAGCCAGATTTAAACGAATGAATCATACATAAAAGATCGTGGCAAAATTATCAAGAAAGATAAAATTAAACAAAGGCAAGATGTTGTAGAAAGCGCGAATAAAAGCCGTAATATAAATTTCCCCATCAGTGCAAAATGGGATAAGATGTAGTCCAAATCTAATTAAGCAGTTGTGCTACCATCTTTAAAACCCTGGCGGTGGAGAGCTGAAGTCTCTATGTCCCCCAGGTATAAAGTTTCAAATTGTGCATTCAAATTAAGCTTCCATATTTAAAGCCCTGGCGTGGAGAGCTGAAGCTCTGAATGCCCCAAGTCTTAAGTTTTGAATTTAAAATTAAACTTAAGTTGCTACCATTTATAAAACCCTGAAAGGGAAAGCTGAGCTACGATTCCCCAGGTCTTAAGTATAGAATTTGAAGTTTCAGCTTAAATACTCACCCACACATAAGGAGGCGGGCTAAGCTCCCACCTTAGGTCATCTGGAGTAAATTTACAATTCAACATTAGGCGCTCCAAAGATCCTAATGAGCATGTGGAGCTGAATCAAGAAGTAATGTGATGGGTTCTCACTCCACCAGAGAGATTTGAAAATCTGCTCTGATAGAGAGGGGGTGTAGTTTGTAAGTCCAAGCGGCTACGATAATCTAGAGGGGGGGTGAATAGATTATCTCCATCTTTTCGATTTCGCCCTCTTTTTCGATACAAATGCGCCAAGATAATAACAAAGGTGCGGAATGTAAATAGCACACGTCGATTTATAGAGCTTCACCCCACCTAGGGACTATGTGCTCTACCACCCCAAAAGATATCAGGGATGGGTTTCGAAAAAAAAAAGATTTTATTAATAATTACCAAAATTATTACAACAAAATCTTACACCAACACCTTGAAGAGCACCACACTCTTCTTCAACACCACCTTTGAGATTACCACAATCTCTTCTTGAAGATTACCACAATCTTCATAAAGACCTGTGAAGATTACCACAATCTTCACCCCTTCAAGAGCACCACACTCTTCAACACCTCAACAAGAAGATTACCACAATCTTCTTACACCTAACACCTAGTTCACCCAAGTGTGTTCTTACCACAAGAACACTCACAAGGATATCTTGTGTTTGAATGACGACCACAAATTCAAGATTACAACTCGATAATTGATAATACAATAGAGTGCAAGTGTAATCAAGAATAGCCTAGACCTCAAGAATGTGAAAGTGAATGGCTAGGCAAATTACAACAAGAAATAAGACAATGTAAGAACAAGTGTATTCTTGAGTGTATCTTGTTGTCTTTGTAGTTTTCTCTCTTGTTGTGTTGCTTCAATTCTTCCTCTATTTATAGAAGATGTCTTGTACATGATAGGCTCCTCTTGGGGACATGAATTACGTAAAAAATTGCAAGACAATTGAAGAAAAGAGCTGTTAGAAATCAATCCCACAAATTAAGGAAAAGATGTCTCTTTGACAACGATTTACATTTTTCTTTGTCAAACTTAAGAGCGACGGTCGCACACAAATAGACGTTTGAAAAAGAGAATACACATTTACACAGGCGGCCGTGAGCGTCTACCTCGGCCGGTCGACGTCGACTCAACCGGTCGCATAAACTAAAAAACGGGGGCGGGGAGTTCTGTTTCAATTTTTGCTCCCTGGCACGGCCGCTCTATAGTCGACGGTCGCGACGGTCGACCGCTGATTGCCCTATAGGGCGACCGGTTGCCCCCGACCATTTTCTCGCAAACATGAAGTTTTTTGCTTTTTCTCAACTTTCGGTACGGTTTGCCCTATACGGCGACGGTTGACCTCAAAACAAAAGTGTTATCCAATTTTATATCGAAAATAAACTTCAAGAAATACTCCAAAAAATAGTGAAAATATTTTAGACCGATCGGGAGTATTAGGACAACATTTAGAAACATTGTTTTGATGTAAAAATACATTATCAAAAAAATCATTAAAAGTGTTGTCCAATTTTGTCGAAAATAAAACTTGAAGAAATACTAGGAAAATATTAAAACCATTTTAAATCATTTAGGAGTATTTGGACAACCTTTAAAACCATTGTTTTGGTGTAAAATCAAAATCATCAAAATCATGATAAAACCATTTATCAAACAATCTCCCCCTTTTTGATGATTACAAACCAACACAATTTTAACGAGGTCGATTTTGAAAACAAAACAATTTTACCGGTTAAAGAGAACTATCCGTTGTGAGCGACAACATTCCATGCAATAAAAACACAAGGATGGGAGTAGAGATATTCAAACACATATAGCAAATGCTCCCCCTATCAACATGCGCAACAAAGGTAATATAGAAGCAACTTCAACATAAGCTAAAATATTAGCTTTTCGATATTGACCTTGAGTATCAAAAACTTAAAAGCTCCCCCTGTCAAAGAGACATCATTAGAAACATATAAAAGTCCATACTACAACCAATGGACCAAGAGACATATACAACCATAATACATCAAGTGGACAAAATATGATCCACAACTTATGGCTTTCAAAGGCCACAACTTATAGCTTCTTTTCATTGAGCTTATCTTAGCTTCTTTGAGCTAACGAGCTTATAACCCGTTTCTCCCCCTTTGGAATCATCAAAAAGAATGTTAGTACGATAAATACATCATATATTCATATCAAAGTGCGCAAGTAAACCGATGTATCGAGCTATTTTGAACATTGAAGCTTTTAAACCAAATAGGAGGGAAAAGTCGATCATACGACTTGTAGAAGCTTATGAAAAATCATTTGATTTACAAAAACATGATCTCTATAAATATATGAGACTTTTGAAATCGAGAGAATCATGTAGGTGATGAATTTTTCATTAAGACATTTTATCGAACACTTGGCGGGCGTCAAAAGTTGAAAAATATATATATAGCCCTTGTAAATGAAATCAAGCCAAGTTTTTCATCACCAAATGCAATCTTATAAATATCATTCATCAATAATCAATAAGCTCATCACAAATATGTATGAATTGCATCAAGAAAAATACATATAGGCCACAAACTCAAGGGTTCAACCTAATTGAGCTAAAGAGATTGAATTTCTTACCATTCAATCGGTAAAGATGAGCATCAATGATGATAACCGAGCTAGGTAGTCCCCAAAATATATAATTCATGCATCAAAACTCATTTGAAGTGAATTGTGTGTGAAATTTGCAAAGGGGACGAAAAATGAACCAAAAAATCAAAAATGCTAAGTCTGGAAAACAGAGCCATTTTTAACAAAAAAAAAAAAAATCCTTTTAGGGCGACCGGTCATGGGCAAGCGATGCCGGTCGACATGGGCGACCAGTCGGCCTTGCCCTGATCAGCCACTTGTTTGAGTTCTGTCTCAAAATTCGAAGTTTGAATCAAAAATCCGATTTTTCGCCCCTAAGTTTTAAGAACGTGCAAAATGCAAACGTAGACCTCATTCAATATACATTATGTCATAATCAAACTCGAAATGAGGTAAAATACTCGGCGGTAAGTGAACAAATGTCCGTTAGTTAACTTTGAGACGGGATTTAAACACATCTCAAGTTTTTGTTAAAACATGCAATCCCTTAACAATTATCTCAACATGTTTAGTTCGATTATGACGAACCATAGTTTGAATAATTTTGACCGGACTTGTTATCCCAAAAAATAAGAACGTTTTAAAGCTTTGGATACAACAAGTCATAAGAAGAAGTGCCTTTCAAATATTTGAAAATTTCTTTTAGCGGCACTTTAATGAGATTCGTTGGGATAGTTTTTGAAGTCGAGCATATAGACATAAGGCATATGGAATGTCGAGTTTATAGAAATAATACAAGAAAACATACCTCGAATTTGTTTGTTGGCCGATATGCCTTTCTCAACCTTTGTCAATCTTTAGCCATAGAGGTTGAGATATTTCTTCTTTCTTCAATGCTTAACTCCTTCAAGAGTTCTTTTGAAATATAACCATCTTCTTGGCATTGAGTAATTTGAATTTCAATGATCAAATTTGAGCTTCCCTCATCATGATCATCTTAGGTTCACTTTGCATTGACTTGGAAAAATATCTTGCACAAATATTTATTAGTAGCACCATAAATATTATCAACATAAATTTGCACAAGTAAACAACCTTGCCCTTTTTCAAAACAAGAAGTGTAGTATCAACTTTACCTTTTGTAAAATCATTTTGCAAAAATAGCTAAGTCTATCAACCGTACAAGGCCTTTTATAAAAGTCATTTGGCCTAAAATTTTAAACTCCGATAGACTTATATTTGAATAAAACCATTTAGAAAATTGGATTTAACATCCATTTGGTAAAGCTTGAAATTTTCTTAAAACAAGAATGGGTAAGTAAAATGCAAATAGCTACTAAAAGTGCTAAGAGTGCAAACGTTACATCAAAATGAATTACCTTCTTCTTGAAAATACCTTCGAGCTACTAACCTTGCCTTAGTTCGACCAATGTTGCTTTGGTCATCGATTTTGTTCTGGAATACCCTTTTTGTCTTCTTCATCACTATCATCATAGGGCATCCAATTGATCTAAGGTGTTCATAATAGAACATTTACATCCAAATATTTTGAGGTAACTAATATTTGGAGTACTTCATTTCTTATCTACACAACTTAATAAACTCATTAATGGCATCGCTTATATAGGCAAAAAAATAGCCCAAGTGTAAAAACATGCCTCAATCAACAATCACAAACTATCTTGCATAAGAGCATAGTAGAAATAGACACTATATATATAGACCATGAAGCAAGAAACACATACTATGCATTTAGAATATCATCAAGAGTCTAATAAATCATGCACGTTCAAATAAGCTTAAGAAAGCTATAAAAGGTCTCTTTTGAAATTAGAAAATCCGATAGCATATAGTTGAGACCTCATTTAAAAGAAGTATTTGAACAAGAGTTGACAAAGCAAATATGTGCAATCAGATATCGAATAGTGCCTTTAAAAAAAATCTAAAAATCCTCTTAATGGCACTTGTATGAAATACTATGACAAACAAGCACATAGGCACATGGCAATACATATATCGAGTCTATAAGAGTAAGAATAACACAAGTAGACATACCTCGATAATTTTTGCCTTTCTTGACAAATAATGACGTAAATGGCCATTTGTGAAAATATGTAAATCCTACACACTTCTTAAAACAAATCTAAAGCACAAATCATAATGACAAAAGTGTAGGCTAAGAGATATCGTAAGTAAGCTCATGCCATTAAAAATCCATAAGAGATAATAACACACTTTAGTCTACAAAAATGCACAAGAGTTTTAAAAACATCATATAAGGTCTTCTTTTTCAAAAATATTTTAAAAGCACAAATATATATTGAAGACCTTAATTAAAAAAAATAAATACTTGAAAACTCATTTTGCAATTAAGACACAAATAAAAGCATGCATAATAACAAAATAAAATGCATATTTAACTAGGGAGATACGGGTTACCAATTACGCCATTTTAATGGGTTGTGTCGTTCCCATTGTTGATGATATCTTCCCCTTGAGAAGTCACTTTGTTGATGATGTCTTTGCCATTTCCAAGGATTGTGTTCTTCCCATTTTTGATTATATCCTCTTCTTGGAAATTGGCTTTGTTGAAAATAGTTTCTCCTTCTTTGATCAAATGAAACGGTCATTTGATGTCTTCTTGGCGGTATAAATTTTCTTGATCATTATTTCACGGGTACCTAATATGACATTGTTTTGTGGTACCCTCATGTGTTTGGGTCCTTTGCGATTAGTCTTGAGACTTTTAGGTCTCCAACAATAATTAGAGTTATTTCTAGCCCGACAAGTATTTACCGTATGGCCCTTTTTACCACAATAAAAACATGTAATAATTCTAGGAGCATAATGACTAACGTGCTTAGAGACTTGATTCTTTTTCATGTGATTGACACCCTTAGGCTTATGATCAAGTTCTAGTTTCGAATTATCACAACAATCAACAATATTGGTCATTCTATCGGCACTCAAGTTGGATTTAGATAAATCATTTTTCAAGCAATTTATATCCTCAACAGGAGTACTATTTTCTTTCTCAAGGTTTCTAACCTTGTCAAGAGTGGTGGTGTGAGCACATGATAGTGATTCATAGGAAGTAAATAAACTATCCTTATCATTCTTTAAAACAATGAATTCCTTTTTCAAATATTTGTATTTAACAAGTAAGTTTTGGAATTCATCTTGTAGTTCATCAAAATCCTTTTGTAAATCACTATAATCATTATCATAGGAAGTTGAGGGTTTAGAACTTACCTCGTTTTCTTCTTCGATGCCTATGAGGCATTGTTCAACTTCTTCATCTTGGGAGGTTGTAGAAGGCTCATCCCATGTTGTTGGATTTGATGTTGTATCCATTTGTGAAGTAGATACTTTTGAGTTGCTCCTTTCATTTGCATACACTTCATAGATGGCTTCTAATTTTTGCCATACTTCATGTGCCGATCGAATACCTACAACATGATCAAATTCCAAAGTAGTAAGTGAACAATACAAAATACTAAGGGCTTTACCATTTAAGGAGATGACTCTCTTCTCTTCATCATTGAGCTCTTTGAAGCCTTTAGAGGTGTGTGGTGTATTCTTCGTCGGAATGGATTCTCCATTGATGACGGTGTTCCAAATATCGAACCCGCAACTTTGTAAATAGCATTCCATTCTTTCTTTCCAAAATGTAAAATTTTTGGAATCAAATAGTGGTGGCTTGGTGGTGGAGGCGCCGGATAGATGAGCTTCGTTCATAGCCGACGATCGTTTCTTTTCACTCGCGATGTGAAACGAGCTTGCCAAAGAGTTTGGCTCTGATACCACTTGTAAGTCCAAGCGGCTACGATAATCTAGAGGGGGGTGAATAGATTATCATCTTTTCGATTTCGCTCTCTTTTTCGATACAAATGCGCCAAGATAATAACAAAGGTGCGGAATGTAAATAGCACACGTCGATTTATAGAGCTTCACCCCACCTAGGGACTACGTGCTCTACCACCCCAGTATATCCAGGATGGGTTTCGAAAAAGAAAAAGATTTTATTAATAATTACCAAAATTATTACAACAAAATCTTAAACCAACACCTTTGAAGAGCACCACACTCTTCTTCAACACCACCTTTGAGATTACCACAATCTCTTCTTGAAGATTACCACAATCTTCAACGGGCACCTTGTGAAGATTACCACAATCTTCACCCTTGAAGAGCACCACACTCTTCAACACCTCAATAAGAAGATTACCACAATCTTCTTACACCTAACACCTAGTTCACCCAAGTGTGTTCTTACCACAAGAACATTCACAAGGATATCTTGTGTTTGAATGGCGACCACAAATTCAAGATTACAACTCGATAATTGATAATACAATAGAGTGCAAGTGTAATCAAGAATAGCCTAGACCTCAAGAATGTGAAAGTGAATGGCTAGGCAAATTACAACAAGAAATAAGACAATGTAAGAACAAGTGTATTCTTGAGTGTATCTTGTTGTGTTGTAGTTTTCTCTCTTGTTGTGTTGCTTCAATTCTTCCTCTATTTATAGAAGATGTCTTGTACATGATAGGCTCCTCTTGGGGACATGAATTCAGAAAAAATTGCAAGACAATTAAAGAAAAGAGCTGTTAGAAATCAATCCCACAAATTAAGGAAAAGATGTCTCTTTGACAACGGTTACATTTTTCTTTGTCAAGCTTAAATGACGTGCCGCACACAAATAGACGTTTGAAAAAGAGAATACACATTTTACAGGCGACGGTCGACGCCTACCTCGACCGGTCGACGTCGACTCCAATCGGTCGCACAAACTAAAAAAACGAAGGCGGGAGTTTGTTTCAATTTTTGCTCCAGTGCACGGTCGCCTATAGGTCGATCGTCGGGACCGCCCGGTTGCCCTATAGGGCGACGGTTGCCCTGACCATTTTTCGCAAACATGAAGTTTTTGCTTTTTCTCAACTTTCGTGTGCGGGTTGCCCTATACGGCGACCGGTTGACCTCAAAACAAAAGTGTTATCCAATTTTATATCGAAAATAAAGTTCAAGAAATACTCCGAAAAATAGTGAAAATATTTTAGACCGATCGGGAGTATTAGGACAACATTTAGAAATATTGTTTTGATGTAAAAATGCATTATCAAAAAAATCATTAAAAGTGTTGTCCAATTTTGTCGAAAATAAAACTTGACGAAATACTCCGGAAAATATTAAAACCATTTTAAATCATTTAGGAGTATTTGGACAACCTTTAAAACCATTGTTTTGGTGTAAAATCAAAATCATCAAAATCATGATAAAACCATTTATCAAACATAGTTGATCCGACCTCAGGTTTGAGTAAGACACACCAAATTCCTTACTATCATCTTTAAAAGATGGAGCACTAATAAAGAGGGCAGATCCGGGTTTGATGAGTCGCATGATCCTTGGTGAATTAAATAGCCCGTGTTGATTAGATTTAAATCCATTTTATGGTTTGATCTACCTCTAAGGTTTGACCTATCTTAGGTCCAAGGCCATGAATTTGAGATTTTGACTTATATCATCAATTTCCAAAAACATAAAGTACGGAAAGAAATGAACAATCAAAAAGGAAATCTGAGCCCCTTATGAGAGGGCGGATACAGTCGTTCATAATAGATTAAGCAATTTGCAAGAACTACTTAATTTGGGAGTAGTGGAGGTACGAAATACTAGAAAATAAAGCTTGAAAAGTTATTTAAGATATTTGGAAGTAGATAAAAATAAGCAGAGGCAGAAATCTGACAACATCAATAGCTTTGAGCTTCTCTTCTTCGAAAATCTTTGCTTTAGCATGATCCACCTTCATTTTTCATTACACGAGGCAACTTTGCTATTGGCAGCATCGTGCTCAGCCTTAACTTTTTGATGTCGGCCTTGAAGCTAATATAGGTGTTTCCAATGCAATGTTAGAATTGTGGAGTTCTAGCTTGACGGGAGAGGCAAGACCTGCCTGGATATCTTGCACGATAGAGCCCAGGTAACGTATTTATAGATAACAAGAAGACGTTATATCCTTATGAATAAATGAGGATCAAATGCTAGGGAGAAAGAAGATGGATAAATCTGGAAATTGAAATGACAAACCACTATTTGCATAAAGTGTGATGAGGCATGGAATCAAGAAAGGCGAAATTAGGAAGGTTACCGCTTAAGAGAAAAGGGCCAAATACAGGCCTACTTTATATGAAATGTTTTCTTTCCCTGTAGACATACTCTAAGGGGATTAGAGTTCAGATCTAACTACTTTGGTCCTAGACTCAAAAGTTGAAAGTCGAACTTAGGTGAACTAACAAACCGTAACAAAAAGAAGTTTCTTAGTTACAGAAGCTACGGAGGCCCATCCGCCACTTGCTGGCTCAAACCAAAAGTGATCGTGAACAATATTCGAGGACCTTACTAGTAGCTCAGAGCCCCGCTCCCACGAGGAAATTAAAACCACCCCTACCATCATCGTAATCAAGTCCAAATGAAGGATCGTCTCATAAAAACAAAAGGTTAGCATGCAAGCATACCTAGTGTAGCAACACATGGATAAAAGGTATTATTTTAGATCTACTCTATCACGCAGATCTGTCGATCTCGTCCAAATAGAATAGGGGGATCAAGTTGATCTGACCCCATTTTGGTAAGTCAAGCCTACTCTTACGATTGCTTAAGTAGATCTATATCGGAAGTGCCCCTTTTATAAAAGGAGCTGAATCTTAGCAGTTAAGGAAGAAGATGAGAGAAAGATGGGAGATGGAATGATAGGGAACCGATGGGACGTGCCATTATGGGCATGACATACGAAGAGATAACATAATTCAAAATGATAACCGCCACGAAATTACCATCTGGAAGGCTCCAGAACCTGTTATAGGCCTACTCTAGTGGGAAGATGGGAGAAAGATGGGAGATGGAATGATAGGGAACCGATGGGACGTGCCATTATGGGCATGACATACGAAGCAATGACATAATTCAAAATGATAACCGCCACGAAATTACCATCTGGAAGGCTACAGAACCGGTTATAGGCCCACTCTAGTGGACAGATTTGCCATCTTGGTCCATATAGATAGGGGGAGTAGTTGATCCGACCCAACTTAGGTGAAGAGAGGCCTACTATAGTGGACCTACATGTGGGCGGATCTCTAAAAGAAAAGTAAAGACTTGGGCAATCGAGCCTGTCATGTGGGGGTCAGAGAGCTCTTCGGAAGGTCCTACATAATTAAGGAGACCTCCTGTGAGAGAGACCTACATCCTCATTTAATGACCGATATGACTGGAAGTGACATAAAGTCAAAGAGTAACTATGGAATGAGAGGTGAACGACGGTAATTATGACTGATGATATGACATAAAGGTGAATAGCAGGTCTACCAAGGAAGACTTGACACACATTAAATGTGAAGTACAACAGAGGACGAGACATAAAGGTAAATAGTTGGTCTACTAAGAAAGGCATTTAATGTGAAAGACAATCTCTGACCCGATCATTAAAGAAGCTTGATTTGAGGGTTATAGGGAGGCGAGTTAGAATAGGCAGACCTGCCAATAAGTAATATTTGCAGGGCAGACCTGCCAAGAAGTAACTTTGTGTCAGGAAGACCTGTATGAAACAACTGTGATGGTAATGAGAAGTGACAACACTGAAACCAACCAGGAGATGACACGTGGCAGAGTTGTGGCTGAAGATAAAATGAAATGAAGAAGTATAAAAGGGGGTTCACTTTCTTTCTCTAATCTATCTAATACATTGATATATACTCATCCATCTAATATCCTTGTTCTGACTTTGGCATCGGAGTGCTAACGCCAGAAAACCCTATGGCCTTGGCTTTGCAGGTGCGACGCGGGAACAAGTGTTGGATCCTTGACAATTCAGCTCATCCAGAACAGATCAAGCCTTGATAATCCAGCTCATCCAAGACAGATCAGTGGTAAATTATAAAGGCTGGAGATATATATATATATATAGTGGTAGCAGGCGAAAAGGTTTAAAGGAAACCCTTGGATTAAAATCAAATCAATGGACCAGATTCAACAGAAATGTGATGGGACACGCCATCATGAGCGCGATTCACGCAGCGACACAATTCTCGAAGGGTCACTTCGATTCTTGCGAAGGAAGTCGCGTTTCAAATTCACTTTGCTTGTGGGAGAAGTTCCCCAAGCATAAGTGGGGGGAGTAGGTGATGCGGCCTAAAATATGGGCCAGATCCATTCCCTAAGTTGGGCCGCACCCATTCGCCAAAATGCCCAGATTACCTTTAATTGGGCCAGTTTAGGGTTAAGCCCATTACAAGAATGGGCCAGTCCGATGACGAATCCCACTGCTCAGCCCCGATTAAATAGTAGGGTAGCTATTTATTACCAAAAAGCCTGGATTAGGACACATTAATAAGCCTGACAGCTCACCCGAGGGACATTAATTACCAGACAGCTTTACTAAGGAGCTAATTAATGTTCAGCAGCTGTTCTTAGGCTATAATAAATGCATGGCAGCTATTCCCTTTGTGTATTTAATGGCAAAGACATCTTGCGATGGGACAAAGGGGAATGTCGGCTTACCTTTCAAGAGAGCATTAATCAGAAGGAGTACGGAAGCGGGAGGAGCATTAATGAGGATGGTGATGGGATGGGCGGACCTGACTCAGTAGTAACTACGAGAAGGGCCGAGCTAGAAGGAAGTATGAGGTAGCAGTCGTGGAGCCAATCCTAAGGTGCCACCTGTAAAGTAGGGGTGCGAGGGAGGGGTATAAATAGAGGTTCCAAAGGTTGGTAAAAGGTGACTTCTTCTTCTAAAATATACACTTCTAAAATTGTTGCATTGCTTTATCTTATCCGAACCCTAATACTAACTTGTTCGTCAGAGTGCTAACGCCGGAACCACTCTGGTAGTCTTGTGCAGGAAGGCAACAGAGGATCAGGTTGGAGAATCTTGGGAGGCTCATCTTTGTGGCTGAGCAGGCAGATAATCTTACCCCACACATTTTGTTGGGAATCCAGTACAAAACAAAATCCAACATGTGGTATCAAACATATTGATTCATCGTTCAGTGGTATGGTGGAGGCCCTGATATTATTAGGTCTCATATTCAATTCCTGGATTGGATTTTCACCTCGTATGTGATTGTTTCTATTAAGGAAGTTTACCCTGGTAGCTTAGATCTTATTTGGATTATTATTTGCCAAGGTTATGGTACGACTTGTAATTTATATTTTCAAGGAGGAAAAACATGTTGATTCATCGAAAATACGAATTGGATCAACTTCAATAAAATTATATCACGACAGAGTAAAATTGACTTTTCGCTATTTATTGTTTATTGTCATTTACTAATTTTAAAAATAATTATTTAATTGTCTAATATTATTAATTATTGTTGGGTCAAGAAAGATAATTATGGATCTTGTGTGAATACTTCGTAGTCTTGAAATAACATGATACGGTACTTCATTTTGTTATCCAAGTCAAAATATATATTTTTCAGATTCGTCCTTAGATTATTCATTTATAATTTAAGTTATTGGGTTCATTGTACTTCATTTTTGTTATCTTAAAATTCATCCTTCCGGTAGTATAAATCGATTCGTTATCTTTTTTTTTTTAGTCGAACAATAGAATTATATTAAAACAACTCAAAAAATAAATTACAACTACAATCGTAGCCAACGGGCTAAGAGCCGACAAGACTAACTAAAAGCCAAGCGGGGAATTGGTAAAACCAATTCAGATTCACATGGACTAAAAAAACTACCCACCCCAAAACTAACCACTCCATGCCACTACTTAAAGGAGACTGTAACACACCAAAAAAAACTAAAATCGGGCACGAGCAACCACTACATCTTTGTAACGTAAAAAAAAAACGGCCGTCTACGAGTTTCGCAAATCAACCGAGAAAAGAAAACACAAACAAAATAAGAAAACAACGAGATATACTAACAAACTAGAGAAAAAAGCAAAAAATTGCCTCTCCTCTCCCAAATCTATCGCGCAGCCCCATCGTCTTCTCCGCTCCGAGACACCTCCGTAAAGCTCCGACCCGCTTCGCCCTGGACCAAAAATTCCACCACCTTCATACGCCCAATGGATCGCCATTTGGTATCCCTCCAATAGAAACCATGGAGGGAGAGGGGAGGGGAAGGGGGGGAAGGAAGGAGGGGGGGAGGGGAAGGGGGCGGCCTGAAAGGGAGAGGGGGGGGAAAACTAGGGTTTTTTGGGGGGTTAGAGAGAAGGGAGAGAAAAGAGTTAGAGAGAGAAAGGGGGGAGTCTTTGTTATGAAAGCCTTTAATCGATTCGTTATCTAGATTAGAGATACTTATTTGATAAAATAAAATCAAGAATTCAGTTCCATTAGATTATTCATTTTTATTTTTAGTTATTGGATTCAATAATTTAGTAAATTGAAATTGAAAATATAAACAAAAAATATAGTACAAAATTAAAGATAGACTATCAAGAGAAAAAATAAAACAAAAAAGCAACCAACCAATAGATTGAGAATTAAAGCAAGGCACAAATAAATATACAAATACATTTTACTATATATTATCAACCCTATATACTAAAAGAAAAAACAAGCTGCCACATGTCTTCACCTGAGCAATTTGGTACACGTGTCAACACCTTATTCTTCCATATCCATGTGTCACCTTCATATTTAGCCATGTGGCCAATCATGCCACCACCTTATGCTTCCAATTATAAATTGATTTACTATATCAATTTACTATCAATTTATAATCAACTTAATAATTAAATTTCTTATTTCCGTATATAACTATTAAAATCCAATCAAACATTTAATCAACAAAATTATCAATTTGGCAATATCAATGTTACTACAAAATTATATATTTGATATATTTATATATGTATATGTATGTATATGCAACACGTTCTTTGAGGAATCTTCCTTATAATGTATTAATTAATTTAAGATATTTAATATATTTATATATGTATATCAACCCTATATACTAAAAGAGAAAACAAAGTTGACACATGTCATCACCCCATTAATTTTGACATGTGTCAACTCCTCATTCTCTCAATTCCACATGTCTACTTTATAATTTTGTGGCATTGTTATCTACAAATTAAAGGTGAATTGATAATATATTTTTGAATATTTGAATTTAAAAGATTACAAATTTAAAAGATAATAACAATTTTAAGAGATAAGAAGTAATCTACATATCAATGATTTATCTACGCTATTATTTTAAAATTACTATCTTTTAAAAATATTTTTGGTTTATATGTACCTTTTAATTCCCGATTTATGCTA
Organism: Rehmannia glutinosa; assembly: GCA_016081115.2. Taxonomy (NCBI): domain Eukaryota; kingdom Viridiplantae; phylum Streptophyta; class Magnoliopsida; order Lamiales; family Orobanchaceae; genus Rehmannia; species Rehmannia glutinosa. The sequence continues at coordinate 30,524 of JABTTQ020002845.1, forward strand.
ACTCCAACGTATATTTCAAATCACTATTATTAAATCTAAGTTTGACCCACTAACCAATTATATTCATAATTAAATAAATAATTTAATTCAAATTTTAATCAAATTAAATAAGTTAATCAAAGATATAAATGAGACTATCCCAATAATTAAAATTAAAATAAACCAATTTATTCAATTATCAATCTCAGGCCGGATAGTGATTATACTATAGGATCCTATCAAATGATCTTTAAATTTTTTCAACAAATTCGAGAAACACATCAAGAAATCTAATAACTAATAGAAATTGGGGTTCGACATACATTTAAAAATATTATCTTTCAAAAATATATTTGGTTTATAATGCTCTTTTAGTTTCTGATTTTTTGCTACTACGAGATTCAAATCTCAACTCCAAAAGATAAAATATAAATACCAAAATAAAAGAATTTCTCACAATATCAACTATGAAAGAAAATTGGATAAATTATAATCCCAAATATACAGGATTTTATCACAATCTCGTGGTCAACTTTACGTGGCCATATCGAGAGTTAAGAACATATATGGTTTGAAAATTCTTTGTTGTGACAAAGACGACACACTTGGAAATAGAACAAATAGTATAGTTTACAAAGAAGTTTTTCAGAATCTGAAGTAAACTATTTGTATGATACTCTCCTAATTTTTAATTTCTTTTTTAATATTTCTAATTAGTATTTTGGATCTCCTTTAATTATTATAAATAAATTACACTAAAATTTTAATTTTGGATAAATCCCGTTGTTCTAGTATTCATATATTTTGAAGAAACAGGGGAGAAAAAGATTACTCAGAAATGGCTAATTTGTATATGGTTCGATTCTGCCAGCGATTTTCCTCAAATAAAATTCTCAGAAGAGGGAGCTTTGTAATCCTCATCGCAATCTCTTTTTTCCCCCAAATTTTTACAAACAAAACAAAATTCAATAAAAAAACATAGTAAAAAGACCGCTCAGGAAAGAAGGAAGAATCGACATGCAAAGGCTTAGAAACCTCTGGCAATCCGGTCTGTTGAGCTTGAACTTTCAAAAGTCATCACAGCGATCATTGAGTCAACATAGAAACAAAAATTAGTGTATGTGTATATTAGGGTTTTGTAATTGATGATACGCAGAAATGAGAAAGAGGAGGAGTGAGCCGCAGAATAGAGAAGAGACCGTAGATGAAAATAGAGGAATGAATGTGAATTTATAGGCGGATTTCACCAATTAGGGTTTTAGGGTTAAGCTTCGCGTATTTGGTAGTACTATTTTAGTTAGGGGTGGCACATTGGGCTATCCACTCGTATTTTATTTTGGGTTAATTATAGATTTTGTTTAAAATATATAAATTTTTTTTTTAACAAAATCCAAGATATTATGTTTTTAGACAAATTGATAATTTCGAGTTTGATTCGTGTAGGGTGTGTTCGAGTTCGAATTTCTCTTATTAATTTCTCTGTTAGTTAAATGCGGGACGGGAAAAGTTCGTTATTTAGTACGTACGAGTATATTATGAATATTTTTTGAAAGTTACGGTGAAACAATTGGCAAAAAATACGAAAATATTTAATTTACGGATCCGTAAACGTACGAGTTTAATACGAATATAAAATAATTGTACAGAAGTAATAATACGGCTTATTTTAACAGTATATTTACATAGATAGTTCATACTTGTGTTTAGATTATATTAAAGAGCAAGTCTCTTGAGAGACAGTCTCACGGATCTAAATCCGTGAGACAGACCTCGTAAGGACTCCGTCTTGAGAACATGAACCATGAAAATAAATTTAAAAATAATAATGAACCATGAAGAAACAAAAATAAACCCTAAAAACATGAACCATGAAGAATAAACCCGAAAAACAAAAATAAACCCAAAAAACAAAAAATAAATCCTAAAAAAAACTAAAAATCCTAAAAACCCAAATCAATTAAAAATAAACCCAAGAAATAAAATAAACCCTAAAAAAACAAATATATACCCTAAGAAGAATAAAATCTGAAAAGAAAAACCTTTAAAACTTTGTGTAAGGGCTCCGTCTCACTGATCTAAATCCGTGAGACCGTCTCACGCAAGTTTTTGCCTATTTAAATTTAATTTTAGGTAGATAGTTCATACTTGTGTTTAGATTAGATTAAATTTAATTTTAGGTACTTTATTAATTTACATTAAAATATAACACAAATTAAAATAATTATTTAATAATAGTCAATGAGTTTTTTAGTAAATTATATTTATACTTAGATTATATAAAACTTAATATAGTTTTATATTATATTAAGTTATAACTTAATATAAATCCAAGATAATTATTTAATAATAATTACTATACTTATATATTATTAATATTCTTATTTAATTTATTGTTTTATAATATTGTAATTCTAAAAGATCTGGAAGTCAGATCAAAATCAGATTAATTATAAATGATTTTTTAATGGTTTTTTTATTTATTTAAATATTATAAAATATTAAAATGAAGTTTTATTCGACAAGTATTATATGGATAACTATAACACGAGTATTAAACGTTTTATTTGAAAAATACGGAATATTTAACGCCGCTTTAGAATCTGTACGGGGAACGGAAATATTTTTCAATATTCGTACGTACGAATACTATATAGATATTATACGCGTATTAACTAAGAGAGATTAATTTTAGGATTGTCACCTTTAATTTTGGTCTTTAGATGCATTTTCCCACGTGAGAATCACGTGTTCAGGGTGTGACAGAAACCAATAGTAAAATTATGTGGGAAAATGTTTTGGAAAATTGATATGTAGAAAAGTAAAAATAAAAAGTGCGTGCAATGATAATTTTAATATTTTCACGAGGTATTTGGTTCTAGCAGTCGAGATTGGTGTTTTAAAAAATTTCAAGGGTCTCATCAGATGTGTGGGTTTATTTCACTTATATGAATATTTTTATTATTTATTGTAATTTATTAATTGTTTGTTGATGTATCCAATGAATTTCTGTAATTATGATATTTAAAAGAAATAAACATAACTAAATAATTGTAGTTGGGCCCTGAGGGTGTTGAGGTTTTTCAATAATATCAAATGGGCTGCTAGAAGGCCCAATTTTCCAAGAACACACGGGAATTGAATTGATTTGTTAAAATTTCAAATTTTCAATTGGTTGCTGGTTGTTTCTCATTAAAAAAAAAAATTGGTTGCTGGTCAGTATGTAGTACGAGATGTCAGATGATTGTAACAAAACCAACATTACTTTTTCTTTTTCTTTTTTTTTTTAAAGAAAAACGTGCTATTCTGAATTACTGGAAACGGTCCAACACCGATTGTTACAAAAAGTCGGGGGATGAGTCCACGAGGTTCCCATACAAAGATTAGTTTTAGCAAAATGGGCAAACTCGTGTGCAATAAAATTTTCTAGTCTAAGAATCTAGTAAAAACCAGCATAACTAACATTGGTAAGCATAAATGCAATATGAGCAATAATAGGCTCATAATCCCGTTAGAAATGCCAGGGAAAAACTTAGCGAAACCTTGGATGAAGCAGCCATCTGAACTAATCAAACAAACACCAACCTTAGCACAATTACTTGTGGAAGAAATAGCACCGCTAAAAAACACATGGGCGCCCGGGGGGGCATCTTTCAGCGTAGGTGCTTCCGAGAGAGCCTGCGAAGGATGTTCCAGCCAAATGCGTGCGTCCCAGAACGTGGAAAAGGTGTGATAGGCCGATGAGACAATGGCGATCAGAGCAGCTAGGAGGTCCTCAAAACATTTCCCGATAGAATGCGTACCAGATGTCGCTACAAAGTGTAAAGATGAAACCACTAACCTCAGTTGAATGCTAAAGGATGAGGTCACGTGCCCATAGTTCTCCAGATTCCTGAGTGAAATATGAGATTAAATCCGAAAGGCCAGCAATATACCACACTTGAGATGCAACTGGACATTGAAAAAAGATATGAGCCAATGAGATATCATGAGAGTCACAAAACAGGCATTGGGTGCGATGAGATAGGTATCGACGAGCAAGATTAGCCAAGCTCAGAAGCGTATAAGTGAGGAACTTCCAGGAGAAGTGAATGATACGACTAGGGATTTTTAGAGACCATAATTTTTTCCAAATAGGAGACAGGCCCGAGCTAGATTCCCGAATTCGGGTGCTTCATTAAACTCACTGGGGTTGTCAAAAATCAAATGATATGCCAATTTTACCGAAAATTTTTCATTCTTATTGTGAAACCAATACCAAGCGTCCGAGCGCGTCAAATTGCTGGGTGGGACAGACAAAATCAAGGAAGTCTCTTCCGCTGAGAATAATCCATTAATGAGTTCCGAATCCCATGTGCGCGAGACCGGGTGGATAATAGCTGACACTCGTGTATCAGTATAAACATGCTCCGGGGATAAGGAACGCAAGGAGAAAGGTGGTTTGGGTAACCATACGTCGCCCCATATTTTACAATTATTCCCCGAATGAATGCGTCTGACACAACCTAACTTTAAAACCTATTGGCCTTGAAGAATGTTGCGCCAGGTCCAAGACGGACGATAACCTAGTTGTGCGTCCAAAAAAGAGCCATTGTTAAAATATTTAGCTTTAAAAACTTGAGCAAGTAACGAGGATGGATTTGTTAGGATTCACCATGCTTGCTTGGATAATAAAGCTAAATTAAAAGCCTTGGAGGATCGGAAACCAAGACCACTCAAATCTTTCTGTCGCGCCATAGAATCACATGAAGACCAATGTATCTTCCTATTAGTAGGCGTGTTGCCCCACCAAAAGGAGGAAATGAGTCTCTGAATTTCCGAAATAACTATATCGGGAAATTTAAAGCAGCTCATCGTGTATGTAGGGATCGCCTGTAAAATCGGATTTAATCAACACATCCTTTCCCGCTTTAGAAAAATAAGATTTTGACCACCCTTGTATTCGTTGCCATATGCTATCCTTAATATATCTAAAGATTTCTTTTTTGTTTCTTCCAATAATGCTAGGAAGGCTGAGGTATTTGCCATGGTTGTCCACTTCCTTGAAGCCCAGAAGATTGAGAATTGAATGACGCACTGGAGGCACAATATCTCTACTAAAGTAAACCCATGATTTATCCAAATTTACCAATTGCCCGGAAAATTTCTCGAAAAGATTAATGGCGAATTTCAAGTGTCTGGCTTCATCTATGGTTGCATGTCCGAAAACCAAGGCGTTGTCTGCTAAAAAAATGTGTGAGACACGTGGAGATGAGCGATGAACAACAATCCCATAGATTTTTGGCATATATATATATATATATATATATATATGTCCTACAAAATACAAGAGAACACTTCCGAACATATGATGAAAAGGTAAGGCGAAAGGGGGTTCCCTTGACGGATACCCCTCTTGCGGAAGGAGATGGCCAAATTCAACACCATTTAAAAGAAACGAGAACTTAGTACTGAACACACAAGACATGATAAGATCGACAAAACCAGAATTAAAACCCAACGCACACAAAGTATGATGAAGAAAATTCCATTCAATCCTGTCGAATGGTTTACTCATGTCTAATTTAATAGACATAAGTCCAACATTCGAAGGGGGCTTTACTCACGTGTAATGATGGGTTTCGTGGTTGAGGAGGACATTATCAGTGATTAGACGACCCGGTACAAAGGCTGATTAGGATTCCGAGATAATTTATGGGAGGATGGTTTTGAAACGACTAGCTAGAACTTTGGACGCTAATTTGTAGGTGACATTACAAAGGTTGATTGGTTGGAATTGGGTAATAAGATCAAGATTTTTTACTTTTGGAATAAGGACAATATGTGTAAAGTTCAAATTGTGATCAGTCATGCGCCTGTTAAGAAAATTTAAAACAAAATCGACCACATCTTTCCAATAATATCCCAGAATTTTTGGTTTATAGCCATAGAAACCCTCAGGGTAAATCTGCCAAGTGCTTGGGCGATGCCAATGGCTTATGGTTCGGAGGAGGAAAAGAGACTGCCGAAATAATCAACAATAATATTTTCAATGCCTTCTGGAGTATCCTGAATTCGACCAACCTCATATTTGAGGTAGGAGATGTGGTTGATTTGCTTTCTTTTACTAGCCCAATTATGGAAAAAAACGAGTATTTCTCTCGCCTTCTTTGTACCAATGCAACTTTGCTCGTTGTTTCCACTTTAGATCAAGCAAATCCAAGCAAATTTCCAATCGGTTTTGGAACTCAGAAATTTCTTGTCGAACAATCTCCGAGATAAGACCGGTGCGGAGCGAGGTGATTTTCTCTTTTAGATTTTTCACTTGAATATCCAAATCCTCATTGTGTTGTCTCCCCCAGTTCAAGAGACTGATAGAGCAATTTTGAAGCTTATCAGAGAGAGGAACAGTGCTACATTCCCAACTATTTTTAATGATTTCATCGTAGTTATTAACTCGCACCTACAGATCTTCAAACCTGAAAGGACGACGCTTTCACCTGTGGTAAGCATTCCAATCACGATTTTTGACTTGAATGTGTAGAAATGAGTGGTTGGAGAAGAAGGTGGGATGATGAATGACATGACTCCAGGGGAAAAGGTATTTCCAACTTGGATTGCTGATGGCTCGATCAAGCCTAGCTCTCTGAGTAAAAGGGTGTATGGAGAGGTGGTCCCAAGTGAAAGGGGGACATTCGAAGACAAGGTCAAACATGTTAAGGTATGCAAGACTATCCTGGAACAAATTAATTTGCATTCAGCCCGTAAATGAGCTCCTTGAAATTCACTTTGGGAAATAACCTCGTTGAAGTCCCCACAGATGATCCATGGCTTTTCCGGAGGGATAAGTAGATGATGAAATGGTCCCAACAATCCTTCGCAAATTAACGTTTCACTGGCATTTACGGAAAATTAAATAAGAAATTACTATCACTATTAGGGAGGATACTCTATCATCAATTTTGCGTGACCATTCATATTTTCCAGACAATATCGTGAGGCTGATCCAAAAGCGGACAATATCTATTGGGCAGACGCAAGCCAACCCTGACAGATCAATTATCAATTTTATTTCTTCATCGATTGTATAAGAAAGCTCTTGAAATATGAGCTTTTGATACCTAAGACTACGGGCCTCATGGTTGTAACTGTAAGCAATGATATGGGCCTCGTGAGTCATGGGGGGGCTTAATAATAATTTTTTCAACAAATAATAATTATGGTGCAAGAATAATTAATTTCAAAACTCAATAATGCAATAAATTAACAATAATGAAAAGTCCAAATTCACCCTATCCGCAAAAAAAAAAAAAAAGAAAGAATACAAGAGAACCTCTTTTTTTTTCTTGATCAATGAAAAACAAGAGCCCCTGTAACCTGTTCACAATTATTAAAGTCCATTGAATTTTAACAATGTTGAAAATATTAGTGATTGCTCCTAAAATGCTCCGCTTCCTTGAAATTGCTCTCCGACCGAAATCCTCCGTAAACCTGCACAAAAGGGTGGCCGGAGGGGTGCTCCAGCGTGCCCTCTTTGATACTTAAGTCAGAAGAGTGTCTTATAAGAAAGAGGCGAAAATATGAAAAATATAAGAAAAGTGTGATTAGGGTTGAAATAAACCTGGACTTGGGCTTTTATAGCTTAGCCCAGATTAGGATTTTCGTAGAATCCGGATTCTGTTACGATTTGGTAACAGAATCATGATTAAGATATGATCGAATCTCCAAAATCCTAATTTGCCTTTGGGTTCACCGGGTCCGAGCTGACCTCGCCTACTTCAGATTGATTGTTCAGCTTTTTCCGTTCATCTTTAACAGTCCAGTTCATCTTTAGCAAAACCCACTGGGTCGGTCCAACATCTCTCAACCTATTGGCCCTTGTCCATTTTATTTTTTCAGTTAGCGAGCACCTTAGTTCGGCCCCATAAGTAGAGCTTATCAACTCAGACCAACTGGGAGTCCATATAAATTTCAATACAAGAGTACATCAGCTCAGCCCAATGAGAAGAGCTCATCAGATCGACCCAATGATAAAAGCTTTTCAGATCGGCCCATCTACATTAACCCTCATCAATTAGAGATTTGAAATCGATGTCAGCGCCTTCGCAATATAATCAAATGAGGGCTCGTTTGGGAACACTGATTTGGGATATATAACCACATCAATATCTTGTTTTGGATAGGGGCTGAGGCTCATGACAATATGGCAGCACTCGACATTTAATCAAACAGGAGCAGGATTACCAATCCACCACAAGGAGGTGTTATTATATAATCCACATGGCCAAATATTCATTCCAAATTTCATATTTGCACAATGTATAGAAAAAAGAAACCCACTTCTAACCGATAAAAAAAAAAAAGAAACCCACTTCTAATTGGCAGCGTGCTTATTTGTATTGGAATTGGGGTTAAAATTATGCATTTGTGGAGGTTAATTGAGGTTTTGGATTATTTATTTAGGGTGGCAATATTGGTACCCCTTTTTTTATGAGTACACCCACCTTCTAAGTATATCACCCCCACTTTTTTAAATATGGCACAATTGTTAAATACACCCCCTTTTTTCCAATTTTACCCTTTCATAAAAAACCCTAGGTGGCACGATGGCACGATGGGCTTTCTCCATCATGCCACATGGCACGATGGCACGATGGATGTGGCACGATGCCACAATGAATTTTTTTTGTCATAGCGCGTGATCGTGTTAAATGTCGCACTGCTACCATGCAACAATATTTTTCAACCTGAAAAATTGAGAAATAACATATTTTAATATTTTATACTATAAACTAAGAATATACATTCATTATTTGGGGATATGAATACTTTATTGTTCGAATCTTCAATAATTTGGGCATTGAAAAAATCTAGGGTTTATATAAAAAAAATTGAACTTTCTTCGAGAAGAAGAAGAATGTAGGTTAACGATGTGAGTATATTTAGAACTTCTTTAAGTAAGGGTAATATAGTCTTTTAAGTGAATGATATTTTTGAAATTATATAGAGGTGGATGTGCTCATCAATTTTGAGGGTGTCAATAGCGCCACCCATTTTTTTTTATTTATTTAACTCATATACCAATAATCATAATCTCACAACCAACCAAAATTTTTTATTCAATATCATGAATAGTGTAATTGTAACTAATCCAATTTGATTTGGGTGAGAAATTAGATGTACTTCGTGGCGGTCGCTTCGTTACAAGCCTATGTAACTTAGTTCGCGGGATCTAAAATACAACATACGTTAGGCTAGTCGGGGTGGTCCCCACCTAAGACCCTCCGATGCCTAAGTCAGTTCCGATCGTGAGGTCTCTAGAAAACTTATATGTGAAGTCAAGTAGTATGAATGAAATACCTTATGCAGTTGAGTTTGTGAGGTTTATATAGTATTGATCCACCTAGGACGTACGACCTAATTCCACGTGGCAGGATCGTAAGACTTTGTTGTCAAATCAAGTACCAAGAACAACAATGGGCAGAACATGGGTGACTCGAACTGTCACCTCGGGTTGGGTCGGGTCGAGTGAAGACCCAAATAGAAAAGGCGAATTATGTTTTGTCAATTTAGAAAAAGAGTAAGAGCAATATAGTTTTTTTTTATTCAGATCCATATGATTACTCTCCCAGTTACTTAGTCATTTTATGGATGAGTAACTAATTTGGTTTTGAATCGTCTCTCATTGGTTGCTCAAGCTTTGCATTAGATCACTTTGAAGTTGATGATATTCTTCTTCTATGCCGCAATCTTATTCATATCGTTTTTCTTCCATGTCTCGTCCTTCAGGCCATTTTGCTTTATGCTGCGATTTTTCTTAGATCGTTTCTCTATATATCACTATCTCTATCATGTCGTATCACTTTACGTTGTTGTCTATCTCAGATCGCTTCACTATATGTCATAATACTTCTCAGTTCACTTTGCTTTATGTTGTGATTTTTCTCAGATCGTCTCGCTTTATGCGGTAATATTTCTCATATCGTTTCGCTTTATGCCACGATCTTTCTCACTTCGCTTCGCTTTATACCAAGATCCGATGGTATTTAAGCTTTAAATTAGGGCGAGCCTCGTTGAGTCATTATTTGCTGCTTGTGATCTTTTTCAGATTGCTTTTAGGCTTTAAGTTAGCGCAAGCCTCGTGGGATCACTTTTTGCTTCCTACGATCTTTTTAGATCGTTTTTATGCTTTAAGTTAGCGCGAGCCTCGTGGGATCATTTTTTTGCTACGTGCAATCTCTTTCAGATCACTTTTTAGGCTTTAAGTTAGTGCGACATGGGATCACTTTTTGTTGCATGCAATTTTTTTCAGATCGTTTTTAGGCTTAAGTTAGCGCGAGCCTTATGAGATCGCTTTTTCCTAGATGTGATCTTTTTTAGATCGCTTTTTGCTCCTTGTGATCTTTTTCAGATCGTTTATAAGATTTAAGTTAGCGTGAGCCTCGTGGGATCGTTTTTTGCTGCCTGGAATCTTTTTCAAGTCATTTTTAGGCTTTAAGCTTAACGCGAGCCTCGTGGGGTCGTTTGTTTACTGCATGCGGTCTTTTTCAGATTATTTTTTAGGCTTTAAGTTAGCGCGAGCCTCATGGTATTACTTTTTGCTGCATGCGATCTTTTTCATATTGGTTTTAGGCTTTAAGTTAGTGCGAGCCTCATGGGGTCGCTTGTTTGCTGCCTGCAATATTTTTTAGATTGCTTTTAGGCTTTAAATTAGTGCGAGCCTCATGGGATTGACTTTTTGCTGCCTGCGATATTTTTCAGATCACTTTTAGGCTTTAAGTTACCGCGAGCTTTGTAGAATCGCTTTTTTCTGCCTGTGACCTTTTTCAGATTGTTTTCAGGCTTTAAGTTAGCGTGAACCTTGTGGGGTCGCTTGTTTGTTGCCTACGATCTTTATTAGATTATTTTTACGCTTTAAGTTAGGACGAGCCTCGTGCGATCATTTTCAGATCGCTTTTAGGCTTTAAATTAGTGCGAGTCTCGTGGGATCGCTTTTTGATGCCTGTGATATTTTTCAAATTGCATTTAGGCTTTAAGTTAGTGGGAGCCTCGTGGGATCGCCTTTTGCTGCATGCGGTCCTTTTCAAATCGCTTTTAGGCTTTAAGTTAGCACAAGCCTTGTGGGGTTGCTTGTTTACTGTCTATGATCTTTTTCAGATCGTTTTTAGGCTTTAAGTTAGGACGCGTCTCATAGGGTCGCTACATGCTTCCTGCGATCTTTTTCATATTGCTTGCGACTCTTCTTCAAGCGCCTTATTCATATCGATGCACTCTGTGTTGTGGCTTTTGGCTCTTCTTTAAGCTCTCTATTCAGATCGATTTGCTCTGTGATGTGATCTTACTCAGATTGTCTCACTTTATTCCACGACCTTTCTCAAATCGCTTCGCTTTGTGTCACGATTTTTCTCATATCGCTTTTGGTACTTCTTCATGTGAATCTTTTTCAGATCTCTTCGCTTTGTGTCACGATTTGTTGCATATTGCTTCGCTTTGTGTCGCGATCTTTTTAGATCGCTTTTGCCTCTTCTTCACGCGAATCATTTTCAGATCACTTTGCTTTATGTCGTGATCTTTTTCAGATCGCTTTTGGATGTTCTTCACGCGAATCGCTTCGCTTTGTATGTCGTAATTTTTTTCAGATCGCTTTTGGCTCTTCTTCACGTGAATCTTTTACAAACTGTTTCACTTTGTATCGCGGTCTTTTTCAGATCACTTTTGTCTCTTCTTCACGCGAATCTTTTTCAGATTGTTTCGCTTTGTGTCGTGATGTTTTACAGATCTCTTTTGGCTATTCTTTACACGAATATTTTTCAAACCGCTTTTTGGAGATAATTAATTATTTGCACAATTATGTATGAAATTAATTCAAAAAAGGTTTATTTTTTGCATTTGTATACATATTAACATTCATGTCATGCTTGTTAAATATTTGACAATTACAAAACGTAAATAATTTATAATCATAAATATTTTGGATTTTTGGAAACTCTATTCCTTGCATATTTTCTAACCTATATTTTCCTCCTTTTAGTACTCTTCCCACCTTGGACAAACCTTTTCCCTTTTCTCCATATGATATCTACTTTTTTTTTTCCTTTTCGTTTTTTCCTTTTTTTTAGTACCAAGTTTCTTACTTCCTGGCCATTCGAGAATCTCCACAAGGACCTCCAACAACCATTTGAATCATACATTTTAAGAGTCGATTCCCCTAAAGGATTGTGCCTCACTGGAGAACACTCTCATGGGCGCCTATTGTCTTTTGTGGTGTCTTCGACATCGCCAACTGATTTGGGTGAGAAATCAGATGCACTTCTGTTCGCCTTAATTTTTAGCTTCACCGCAAGTGTACGGTGTAGTTTATAGAATAGGGTAAGCAAGGTCATATCCACGGAGACTAATAAATTAGTGCACTAAGTATTAGACCAAAATAGCCTTATTTTTATTTAGACGATCAAAATTGGATGATTGTTTTGAGATTAAGACAAGATAGATTACAAAAACACAAGGCGAGAATAATAATAATAATAATGGAAGTATCAAGAGAATAAAATAGATTCACGGGGTATGGTTTCGATTAATATCTCTCTTGTTGTCCGATTTAATCAAAGCCAAAGTTATTATCAATATTCCTATAAGACGACCACAACGGTATTTTATCCCCCCTCTCGAGATGTATATAAAATGTAGATTGAAATATCTATGCTAGCATCTCTACTCAACATAAGATATACAACTCCCTAGAGCACAAAAGGTCAAATGTCCTCACAAATATTCACAAACCTCTCAATTATGCAAACATCTATGTCAAGTACTCAAGATCTAATATTGAAACCCATCTCTCAAATTATGAATCAATATATCAAACATGCTAAATCATTGGCCAAATGATAAAACAAGAAATAAGAACAAAGTACTCGAATAGGCTTCAAGACAATAACTTCAACTAAGATTAAAACATCCAACAAGAGTTCATTAATCTACTTCCAAAACCCGGAAATCACAATAAGATTAGCTCCACATGATATTCAAACAACTCATAGACAAATTATTCAATGTCATACTAAGCTCAAATGAAAGATTAAGATAAAAAGAAGCAAGAAAAACTTAGGATAGTCGATAATCTCTCAATATATCTTCGATCCTAAAGATCCGATGCGACTCGATTCTTCCCTTGATTTCTCCTTCCTAGAATAGAGTTTTGTCTTGTGTTCTATGACCCAGAATGTCAGAATATCCCCTGGTGTGCATCCCCAAAAGTCCTTTTATACCTTTTCAAAAGTCTAAGGCAAAGAGCTGTCAGTTTGTGACATTCCAACACAGACGCACGGGCCATGCGCCCCATGCACGACCTGCCCATGCGTGATGCTGTAGGCATGCTCAAAATCTTTAGGCACGCACGGGTCGTGCACCTCGCGCACGCCTTGCCCGTGCGTGATGCCATAGTCTAACTCTGAAAATGTAGTGGCACACAGGTCATGTGCCTCATGCACGACTTGGGCGTGCGCCTCACGCATGACCTGGGCGTGCGTCCCTGCGAAGGTCAGTTCTGCTCTGTTTTTTGCCTTTTCCTGCCCGGTTTATCCGACTTCTCATTGACTTGACTTCCAATCGGCTGTATTCGCTTGATTCTTGATGATTCTATAGTGCAATGCTCGTATTTATCACAAAATCACTTCAAATATCATTGAATTCCTACAAAACGAGCAAAGCGTAATACCATTTCCATAAAAAGCGAATATATACCATTTTTATATGAGTTATTGCTTGTTTAACAACGATAATAACCTGAATTAAACCCCAAATTACATGCAAAACTCACACCTATCAAAACCCCCAAACTTAAACTGTTGACCGTCCCGGTCAACGCTTTTAAAATCAAGACAAAACAAAACTGGGAGTAGTGAGAAATAGAACACTCAAATATCTCCATAAAATTTGTATCGTTCATCATAAGTATCAAGTAACAAGTTAATCAAGCCTCAAACATCTAACATAAAGCACACATCAAAGAAAACATGGTAAATGCTATGAATCACGCCTCTCAATTATTAAGTGTATACTCTCATCTCGAATGAATTATGGGACGTGTTTACGCTCAAATCAATTCAATGTTGCAGAATTACCATAGGCTTGCAAATCGTCTCATATCTCCGCCACTCAAATGTATGAAATTTATGAATCAAAATGGACCTTTTCTTTTGGTTGTAATGTAGGCTCTTTGGTTAGGGTAGGAAAATATGGATAGAGTGACTCAAACTCAAACGTATCGACTGGTGAGCATACAAGTCATCTACATGCTCAATATGCTACTCAAATCATCTCTCATTTTCATCAACTCTTCTTATCTCCACCCCCTTTCTTTTGTAAAACATTATCCCCTCACATTACAATATTTCACCTCAAATTTCATTCAAATAAAACTCATTCATAAAGCCGATTTTGTTTTCTGACTCTTATATGAGTTTTCAACATTTCATTTCTTCTCATTTTCTTCCTCTTTTATTCCCATCAACCAATATTTTCACAATTATCCAACTTTTCAATTCCAACCCATTCAACCTCATTCAATCCTTTTATTCAATGTTATACGCTCAAGTGTAGGGTAACAAATATATCAAGTTAAGGCTTGAATTGTGGCTTTCAAAAAATCAGTCAATAGGCTCAAGTTGGCTAACTATGAATTTTAACATCATTAGGTAAGCAAAAGGTTTGAAGGGCTAACAAAAATGGCCTTTGATCATTTTCACAATTCGCATACAACATGTGACCTTGACAGAGATACCAGATCAAGTTCTAAAATTCTAACAACATGAATGATACACTCAAATCAACAACAAGACTGCATAATATGAAAGCAGTAAAGGCTCAAAAGCTCACAGGCTTGTAAATATGTAATTCAAAAGCATCAAACCATGTTCTCAATATCCACATGCTCAATATCATCTATTCATGGCTCAATCAACTCATACTCAACACCCAATCAAAACAATACAAATTTTTCAAACAATATAAGCATCAAGTCGCATCGCACCCGGTCAACTCACTCCCTAAATTCTATGAAAGCAATAAACGTGCTAAAACTGTAAATGTGCTACTAATGGAAATGAAACCTAGATGGTCTACATGCAACTATATGAAAACACAAAAAAATGCAATTTTTTTTCTATCCACACATTTCGTATCAAAAAACTACCTCTCCCCCAAACTTGAATGAAATTATATTGCACGGAAGGGAAATATAGAATTTCAATAGTGAAAAGTGTGGATATACCTGATTTACTACGGGGGTGGCGGCGGAAAGTGGCCCTGGGAGATGTGCCACATGTGTATCTGATGCATCATCTGCATCATTTCCAAGTGCATCTGTTCCTGCGCCATGCTCCTTTGCTCTTGTTCCGTCCTGAAAGTATGAAACTCATACCAGTGCTGCCGGAAGTCATCCCAGTGCTGCCACAGGCTCTCCTCAAGAGAAAATAATTTGTCCCAATAATCTCGCCATTCTTGTTGTTCTCCGCAATAAGAGGTTCCGGGGATATCAGTTTGTATTTGAGGAATTTCAGGCTCAAATCCCCTTTCCCGCCTGTCAAATTCCGCTTCCTCAGCCACCATATCCTCTTTGTCAGGGAAACCTTCGACCCTTCGCCGTTTTCTTACATTTATAACCCCAATAACTCTGATATGCGCCTCAGAGTTGAGCAGGAAATTGGTGGTATCGTGAATACTATCCACAGTGGTGTACATTGGGTTTAGCAATGGGAATGCATCCCATTTCTTCTGTTGGAGGAAGAACATGCCTTATTCCTCTGTAATAATCTTCATTTGGTGCAGAGATGCCATGTTGACCCTCCTACTACCCGGTACTGGCTCTAGGCCCCACAAATCAATGTTAAAGTATCGGGCAATAGGGGTGATCATACCCCCAATAGAAATAGCACCACCGCCCCACTTGGTTATTTTGTCAACATTTTCGGCAAAGTAGGCGGCTGTGTTATAAGGTGTATTCGTCAACATACACCATATCAAATATAATTCCCTGACGGTCATCCCTCCACTGTTTTCTCGAGCAAAGATGGAGGATGAAGTGACCCGTTGTATATACCAGAAAATTGGATTCCGGACCCATGAAGATTTGGTAGTACGTGCCTCGTAGAGCATAGGGCCTGTTTTCAGCATTTGTACAAGCATTCACCAGAAATCGTACTAGTGATACTGTTCTGGAGGCCGGGACGGTGCATCGGTAGGAACCTCAAAAATGGCATTCAATTGGGCGATAGATAACTGCCTCCGCTCATTCCCAACTGGAATCGCATCCCAATGAGTTCATTACATATATCTTTGTACACCTCCACCGTACTGAGGAATTCGAGTGTGTACTTTTTATATGTCGGCCACCTTCTTGTCATGAAATTAGTCCACCCCACATTTGCAAATAAGTGCCAAACATCATCATGTATCCCAAGACTTTGGGTACATTCATCGTCGGCGTAGCGTGACGGTTGTATCGGGCGGTTGACTAATCTATTCCACTGCTCTAGGTCATTATCTTCAGTGAATACAACTCCGTAAGCCGCGGGGCTATTGGGTTGTACCTCTTGCGGTGGTTCCTCCCTGGGACGTCGTCTCCTACCCTGAGGGTTTCTTCTGTTAGCCATTTATGTGAATTTGTACCTAGCAAAAACAAATGTGAGATTCCAAATAGACCAAGTACAACCACAAATATGATGAATTCTAACCAAATAAATCAAATAGGGCTTAATGACTCTCCTCTATCAATTTAATCAATAGTTAAGCTCCAAACTTTCAAATATTAATGTAATTAGAGAATCATAGTCCGAATATCCTAAACATTAGAGCTCATGCAAAATTCATCATCAATTCAACCTAATATTGCCCCATTCAACATGCTCACAAGGTGTTCGATAAATTTCCTTAAAGAAATATTCAAGTAAAACATGGCAAAATTATCATAACATGCAACCAATATGATCCTCAATGCATAATTCACAAGAATTTCGAATGGAAATTTGAAATTCTAACCGGAATTCTTGAAAATTAGCAAAAGAGGGAAATTTGGAACCCTAGGTGCTTCTTCAACCAATTCTTCTCCAAATCCAAAATTTATGCAAGATTAAAGTACAATAGGAGAAGAGTAATGAATTATGTGTAAGAATTGAGTGATTTGCTAAAGAAATTGAGTAATTTTTTTAAGGAGAGGGCGATTTTCTTTGCAAAGGGGCGAAGGGGGGTGTTTGTTTTTGAGCAAAAACCGTGTTTGCCTCCCTTTTTACGTTTCAGCATAATGGCGCACGGGCCGTGCGCCTTGCACATGGGCTGCCCGTGCGCAATGCCGTAGAGCCTCAAAAAATTTCTTCAGGGGCACACGGGCCGTGCGCAGTGCCGTAGCAACACATTTTTTCATTCCAGGCACGCACGGGTGGTGCCACATGGGCCATGTGTGCCTGATCATCAACATCAAATTTTTTCAAATTTTTCATGTTTTTTTTTTGAAAGATAAAAATAAACAAAAATAAAAATCACACCAAAAACCGTTGGGTTGCCTCCCAACAAGCGCTATATTTAACGTCTTTAGCTCGACGCCTGCTATAGTTCAATCATGGATCTCGCAAGGTGAGAGATGTCACCTCTTCTTTGTTACCTCTATGAAAGTAGTGTTTAATCCTCTGGCCATTTACCATGAACGTCTCACCATCCTGGGTTAACAATTCCACTACTCCTGGGGGATTCAACACCTTCTTTATCACAAACGGCCCCGACCACCTAGATTTGAGTTTTCCAGGGAAAAGTTTAAGACGTGAGTTGTATAAGAGAACTTGTTCCCCTGGTAAAAACTCTCATTTCTTGATCATTCTGTCATGCCATCTTTTGGTGCGTTCTTTGTAGATTCGGGAATTTTCATAAGCTTCATCCCGAAATCTTCCATCTCATTCGAATGAAATAACCTCTCTTCACCTGCCTTTTTGAAGTCAAAATTCAATCTCTTCATAGCCGAAAAATGCCTTATGCTCCAATTCCACAGGCAAGTGACATGATTTCCTGAATACCAGCTGATACGAGGATGTGCCCAACGGTGTCTTATATGATGTCCGGTATGCCTAGGGCTGCAATCGATCTGAACCGAGCCGAGCTTTTGAGTGTTTGAGTTTGGCTCATTTATTATCGAGTCGAACTCGAGCCTGAATTTATCGAACATATCGATGGCTCACAAACTTTATCGAGCTTAATCGAGCTTAGTAAATATTAATTATAAATTAAATTATTCTTCAATTTGTTACAAAAATAAAATTATATATATCTAAAACGCTTTATATATTTATTAAAACTTATAATTTTATTCAAACAAATAAATTTATTGAAATATTTTTATATTATCATAAATAAAAATATAAAAAATTAAAGTTAAATTATTAGTTTAATTTATACGAACTTACTATCGAGCCTATTCACGAGCTTACTACTGAGCCTGTTCACGAGCTAACGAACCGAATATCTCTAAGTTTGAGTTTGGCTCGTTTATTTTAACGAGCCTCATTAAACGAACTCGAACGAGCTTTTATCGAATCGAGCTACGAATAGCTCACGAGCGGCTTGGTTCATTTGCAGCCCTAGGTATGCCCATAGAGCATCATCCAACTTCAACGCCCAATCCTTTCAATTTATGCTCACTGTTTTTTCAAGAATCTGTTTTATCTCGCGGTTGGCTACTTCGGCTTGCCCATTTGCTTGCGGATGATATGCCAATGCTACTTTGCGCCTAACCCCATATTTTTCCAGTAGGTTGCTCATCAATTTATTTACAAAATGCGACCCTCTATCACTAATTAAAGCTCTTGGAGTTTCGAATCGAGTAAATAAAGTTTTCTTTAAGAACCGCATCACTACTTGTGCGTCATTTGTTTGTGAAGGAATCGCTTCTACCCAACGGGATACATACTCTACTGTGAGTAGAATATATTGATAACCCGAAGATGATGGAAATGGACCCATGAAGTCAATCTCCCACACATCAAACAACTCGACTTCTATTATATTGGTCATCGACATCTCATGTTTTCTAGAGATGTTCCCCATCCTCTGACACATGTCACATTGTTGCACATACAGATAACAATCATTAAATAAAGTAGGCCAATATAACCCACTTTGTAGTACCTTTGCCGCCGTGCGTGTCGGGCCAAAATGTCCCCCAGAGGGTGATGAATGACATTGTTGGAAAACTCCCTCCAACTCTTCTTGAGGTATACATCGTCTAATGATTTTATCTGCGCACCTCTTGAAGAGTAGGGGGTCATCCCACATATAGAACTTGACATCGTGGAAGAATTTCTTTTTCTGATACGATGATAAATTTGGAGGCAAGACTCCCACGGCCAAATAGTTAACATAATCTGCATACCATGGGAACTTTGCCTCTGCCATTAGTAACCGTTCATCTGGAAATTCCTCCTTGATAAATTATGTACCTCTTTTCTCATCCTCTTGATGTTCAATTCTAGATAAGTGGTCTGCCACCACATTCTCACATCCCTTTCTGTCTCTGATCTCCACATCAAATTCTTGTAATAGGAGAATCCACCGAATCAGTCTTGATTTTGCATCTTTCTTATCAAAAAGATATTTGATAGCCGCATGGTCGGTGTGGACTATCATTTTCATTCCAATCAAGTAGGATTGGAATTTATCAAATGCGAAAACAATTACCAACATCTCTTTCTCGGTGGTGGTATAATTCTGTTGAGCACTATCCAATGTTCTACTTGCGTAGTAGATGGATCGAAATAACTTCTCCATTTTCTGGCAAAGAACAGCCCCTACTGCGAAATCATTGGCATCACACATCAATTCGAACGGCTGACTCCAATCCGGAGCTACAAGAATAGGTGCAGTCACCAACACCTTCTTCAAGATTTCAAATGTCTGCAAACAATCATCGGAAAAATTGAAAGCAGTATCTTTTTCTAGCAATTGACTCAAATGTTTAGTGATTTTTGAAAAGTCATGAATAAACCTCCTATAGAATCCAGCATGCCCCAAGAAATTCCTGATGGCTTTTTCATTCGTAGGAGGAGGTAGTTTCTCAATGGCCACAATCTTTGCTCTATCAACTTCTAAACCTGCGGAAGAAACTCGGTGACCAAGTACAATGCCATCACGTACCATAAAATGACACTTTTCCCAATTTAGAACAAAATTGGTCTCTTCGCATCTCTGTAACACTAAAGAAAGATTGTGAAGGCAATGATCAAAAGAATCACCAAATACAGAGAAATCATCCAAAAATACCTCCATAACTTTCTCGATAAGATCATGAAAAATAGCCATCATATATCGTTGAAAAGTTGCGGGTGCATTACATAGTCCAAATGGCATTCGGCGAAATGCAAATGTGTCGTAAGGACATGTAAATGTCGTTTTTTCTTGGTCTTCTGGTGCAATTATGATTTGGTTGTACCCGGAATAACCATCCAGAAAGCAATAATAATCATATCCCGCTAAACGATCTAACATCATATCAATAAAGGGGAGGGGAAAGTGATCCTTATGAGTGGCATCATTAAGTTTTCTATAGTCAATACAAATACGCCACTCGGTAACTATCCTAGTAGCAATCAATTCATCATTCACATTTTTCACCACTGTGACCCCCCTTTCTTTGGTACTACTTGTACCGGACTTACCCAATAACTATCAGATATAGCATATATGATCCCGGCATCTAACCATTTCAAAACTTCCTTCCTAACAACTTCTTACATAATAGGGTTTAATCGCCTTTGATTTTGCACTAAGGGTTTATATACATCTTTTATTCGGATTTTATGCATGACAATCGATGGACTTATTCCTTTTAAATCAGATATCGACCAACCTAGTGTAGATTTATACTTTCTCAACACCCTAAGCAATTTATCAAGCTGAGATGAAGTTAAATGAGATGATACGATTACCGGATTCGCACTATTTGCTCCAAGAAATGCGTACTTGAGGTGCTAAGGTAATGGCTTGAGTTCTGGGGTCAAATGGGGTGCTTCAGATGCACGCACGGGCTGCTCGTGCTTGGACGCATGGTTCGTGCGTTCTTGCCCCTGTTCCTGGTTCTCTATGGCATAGCGCACAACCTGGTCGTGCTCCGACGCACGGGTCGTGCGCTCAATCCCCTGTTCAAAATTCGTTACGGCACCATGCACGACCTAGTCATGCTCTGACGCACGGGTCGTGCGTGCCTGCAGAGTTGCTTCTCTCAATTTGTTCTTCGTGTTGTTGCCTCTCGCGCTATTCGGTAGTTCCTGCATATTATCTAACGCATACACATAGTCATACAAATCTTCATTATCGAAATCAAGTATTACACTTGACGTCGAACATGAATGAGTTAAGCCAAACTCTAGATCGTCTTGTGATAATGTATGATCTACATAATCATCAATGCATGAATCAACTACGTCTAAGAAATTGCAGTTTTCAACACTATTATGAAATTGCATAGCCTTATAGATAGAAAATAGAACATGCTCATCGTTAACCCGTAACGTGAGCTCTCCTAATCTGAAAATGACAAGGGCACAAGGTTAATACTTGCTCCTAGATCACACAATGCTTTATTAAAGAAATTACCACCAATTGCACAAGGGATAGTGAAACTATCATTTAGTTTTTGTGGTAGCTTTCTTTGAATTATTGCACTACATTCTTCCGTCAAATTCACCGTCTCAAAGCTTGTCATCCTCCTCTTCTTTGACATTACATCCTTCAGAAATTTTGCATAGTTGGGCACTGCAAAAGGAATGTTAATGTGCAATTTCTTAAATATATCAAAGAATTTTGCAAATTGATCATCAAGCTTTTTCTTTTGAAATCGTTGAGGGAATGGAAGGGGAATAGGGAGTTGAGACATATTAGAGTTAGAAGAAGATTTAAGCTTCTCAGCCCCTTTTTGTTCATCTTCATGTTCCTTGGTTCTTTCCTCGACCTCAACATTTCCATTTGCCTTAAATTCTGCATTTCCAGAATTAGATATTTCACTTTCGGCCCTAAGCACGATCTATTCGTGCTCCATCGCACGAATTGTGCGTGATGCAGAATTTTCCTGTTTTTCCAAATTTTTCGGTCCTTCATACTCTGTGCCACTCCTCAAACGAATGGCTTTGCATTGTTCTTTTGGATTTATCTCAGTGTTACTCAGGAATTTCCCCTTCGGATATTGTCCCCCAACAATAGTAGCTAATTGGCCAATTTGAGTCTCAAGATTTTTCATTTGTGAACCCATAGTATTGGCCAATTGTGTCATTTGCAACTCCATCTTGTCCATCTTTGCTTCGTTCTTGGTAAAGCGGTTTCTTGTTTCACTCTTGAATGAAGTCGGTTGATTCATAAATGAAGTGAGGGCGTCTTCCAAAGATGGTTTACCTTCTGTATTCGTTACACCATTTGAAGCATTAAATCCCGGTGGTGGTAGCAGCACATTCTTGGTTTTTGCATACGAAATTTTTTCATGATTTCTCAAGCCCGGATGATAGTGTGTTGGAGCCGAATTATTCCGGAAATTGTTGAAGTTCCGGTTATTCACATAATTGACCTCCTCCATCGGATATAGCAGATTTCCCTCACTACTCGTGCTTGTTCTTTTCTTTTTCTTTAGCCTCAAGCTCTCATTTGTTTTTCAGACTTTTCATTTGCTTTGCTTCATGTATTTTCTCATTTACCTAGATACTGCTCATCCCTCTTTCTTTTTCCAACTCCTTCTTTTTTTTCATAAATTTGCACATCTCCCCCAAACTTATTCATTTTCTATAAGATCAAGAATTTGCAGGGATAAAAACATGTAAATTTTAAAGATCAATGTGGCTCAGAATAAAAGTTTTGGCTCAAACTTGGCTAACTAGGGAACCATGAGTTCATAGGTAGGCTTTTTAGGCTAAGTAGGCTAAACAAAGATGGCCTTAGATCATTTTCAAAAATTGCACACACACATGGCTTCAATGAAGATACCAGAGCAAGTTCTA
Source organism: Rehmannia glutinosa (assembly GCA_016081115.2). NCBI lineage: Eukaryota > Viridiplantae > Streptophyta > Magnoliopsida > Lamiales > Orobanchaceae > Rehmannia > Rehmannia glutinosa. The sequence goes on from JABTTQ020002845.1 coordinate 53,500, forward strand.
GAGTTCTATCAATCATGAATGACACACTCAAGAAAAAAATAAGTCTGCATAATATAAAGCAGTTTAAGGCACAAAAGCTCACAGACTTATTTTTCGCAACATGCTCAAATACCCAATTTTCTTAACACATGCCAAGCAAATAAATAACTTTTCCCAAGAATTTATTACATTATCCCCTCAAGTAAGTTATCCCATGCCATAAAATATTCATAGTAAAATCATAAGGAGCTGGGTATACGAACTGAAATAAAAATCACTAAAAATCACACACAAAAGCAAATAAACATGCTAAAGCGGTAAACATGCTAAAACAAAAATGACTAAAAATTGAAAAACAAATCTAAAAAAATTGTTTTTTTTCGAAAATAATAATGCAAGTGCTTCTATATGCAGTCCTAAATGCAATGCAAAATGCAACAGTACTGAATTACACATTCTTGACACCCCCCCAAACTTAAAATATGCTTCGTCCCGAACATATGAGGAAATTATCAAAAGAAGAGAGGAATGCATAATAAGTACTTACAAAGATCACTGAGGTGGTGGAGGCGGATAGTAGTGGCCTTGTGAGATGTGCCACTGATCCATACGAGATAGCGTCTCATATATCTGCTGCTGCTGCTGCTGGGTGATGGCGTCAAAACGATGTAAATACTCCTGGTGATACTCATCAGTAGTGGCTGTCAACTGATATGTGTCATCTAACAATTTCCCCACATCAGTTTCTACCCCCACATCTCCAAGTAGCCAATTACCCCTATTTCTGGTTGAAGTTGCGTCGGGGTTCGGAAGCCTAATTGTTGTTCTATCTGACTGAACGAGCCAATAATCACGCCCATCGAATCTTATCATTTTCATCGCAGTTAGAATATTCAAGTCAACTAACTTAGGCCCAGCTGCCTCTGCATACCCCTCCAAATTAATATTAAAATATTCAGCAATATGGGTAACCATCCCCCTATGCAAATTCCACCCCTCTCACTCTTTCTAATTCGATCAAATTGTCGAGCTATCATAGCCCCGGCATTTGGCACCACTTTAGTCCCTCATGCCATACACCAAATTATAAACAATTCATCAACCCTCAAAGCCCCTTTACTATCCTCCCTAGCAAAGATGGTTTCAGCCAAGACTCGCTGAACATATCGGAATACCGGGTTGCGAATACTAGACACCTTAGAAGTGCCTGGCGTATAAATTTGCTTCCACGTTATCTTTTTCCAAAACATATCCTTATCGAATTCATCATGCTCCTCCACCCCATATGCCAGTGTTCGATATATTTCATTTAAATTCTCAATTGATAGTTCCCTTTGCTCATTCCCCAACCAAAATCTAACCCCAATCAGATTTCTATTTCGCACAACCAATTCAAAGCTACTTAAAAATTCAAGAGTAATAACAGAATAAGTAGCCCAATGCCCATTAAGAAAATCATGCCAATCAATTCTCCCACATAAAGCCCTAAAATCTTCCAATAAACCCAAATTCGTAAGAGTAGGTTCATCGGGATACCTTGTATTAATCCATAGACAAAAGTAGAGTATCATCCATCTAGCTCGATGGGTTTTGTTTGGAAAATTGACGTTGGAGGCCTCGGGTTCCTCGGGGTCAAAAATTGGTTGAGGCTCGGGTTCGGGCTCTGGGGTTAGCTCCCTCATTCTTCTCGTATTCCTTCTAGTTCCTCTTGCATCCCTAGAAGCCATGAATTCAAGAGAGGAAAAGTTAGAATCTGAAATTTGAGAGTTCTTTAAGTTCCCCCAAACTTGGTGTAGGACTTGGAGAAGTTGAGAATTTGAAGGTATTTGGTGATGGGTTTCTTGAGAAAGTGAAGGATTTTTGTTTTTGGTTTGGAGTTGGAGGTGTATTTATAGAGATTTGGAGAGTGGTGTTTGTATTTGGGGAGAGAATTTTCGTGGGTAGGGTTTGTGTAGAAGAAAGTGTGAGAAAAAGTGGGATTTTGGGGTAAAAATAGAAGAAATTTGAATCTGTCTGATTCCTTTTTCAGGGGCCACATGGTCGTGTGGGATCACACGGCCAGACCGTGTGCCCCTGCATGTTGGTGTTGCTGTGTCTGGTTGCCAGCTTTGGTCCACACGGCCGTGTGATGGTCACACAGTCCAGCCGTGTGGTGCTGGGCGATTTGCCCTGTCACACGGCCAGGTCGTGTGATATCACACGCTCGTGTTGAGTTGGTTCCGTACCTTTTTTTTATATGGGAGTTTGTCGTGATGCCTCCTACACAACAACTCAAGAAAACTTAACAAAACTAAAATTAAGTTAATAATTAACAAAAATTGAAGGCGATAAAGATTGTACGGAAAAATATGAAATAAATTGGGTTGCCTCCCATACAGCGCTAAGTTTAACGTCTTCAGCCAAACTTCAGATTTTTAATCACTATTGCTAAACTATGTCATTTGAAACCTGTGGACCCTCAATGACATCCATCAGACGAATGGCGTTGCATTGCTCTCGTGGATTTAGCTCAGTATCGCTTGGGAATTTGCCCTTCTGGTGTTGGCCTCCAATAGCAGTTGCGATCTGGGCTACTTGTGTTTCCAAAGATTCCAGTCTTGCGTTTACGTTCATGTTTAGCTGAGTGACATGTTCTTCTATCCTGTCTATTTTGGCTTCATCTTTATTCAGTCTTGCCCTTGTTTCTCCGATAAATGAGGATAGCATCTCTTCGACAGATGCTTTTTTTCATTGGACTCCGCTCTGCCTTGATTACCCACGTTATATCCCTGCGATGGTTGCAAAACATTTTTATTGTTAGCATAAGAGAAATTTTCATAGTTTCGCAACCATGGATGATAGTAGTTGGGTATCTAATTATGTTAGGAAATTTATTTTATAGATTTTTACTGATGCCATGTAAAACTTAAACTAGAAAGTTGGCACCCCATTTTCCTTGTAATTTGTATTGTAATAGATAAAATGGAAAAGGAGTCAAATCGCCTACGCCAAGAAATACAAGAAGTCAATCAAGATCGAAGTGAAGACTCCGCTTCAAGCCAGCTGAGTATGGAAAAGAAGAAAAGTCAAGAACTCGACTGAAAGTGTATCAGCTATGGAATTGTGTGAAGAAGAGCGAGTCAAGTCAACTCAAGAAGCCAAGTCTTAAGTTGAAGTGACGGATGAGTCATCCAAAGATTGGAAGCTAACTCAAGTCACCTGGGAATAAAAGACCGCAATCAAGTCAAGAAAACTGAACGAGATCCGTTGATGAAAGTCAAGAATGTTACTCAGAATGGTAACATGTTAAAGTTGTCAGAGATAAAGTGTTAGTTCCAGTTGTGTGCAAAAGGAACAAACCAATGGGAAACACTGCACCAATTGTCAGATACGCTGCAATGCTGCAAGACATTAAATATGAGGAAATGTCAACATCAAGGACTGCAATAAGACAATCCAACGAACACAAGTGACATTTGAAATTAGCCTATCTCTTCATGGGCAAAATTTCATAAGTTCACTATAAAAGGCTGAGGAAACTCATTGAGAAAAGGTTGCTTTGACAACCTGAACCACGAACAAGAAAGCAATATTCAAGCATCTAACCTGCAAATATTCTCAAGTATATTCAAGTAAATCCTCAAGCCTGAAACTCGAAGGAAATCGATCCAACACAAGCTGTGAATGAAAGACAACTTCAAATCTGTTGAATAGGAAACTTTTGAAGAATTAAAAGGGGTCTACTTTCCAAGGAGGATTGTAGGAAGGTTCAAGGTCGAACCAGTATCAAGTTATTGGAGGGCTTCATGATCAAATCTAAGAGCTTGAGAAGTGAGTCAAGAGTGCGCAACGCCTCGTGAAGAAGCCGAGTCGCAAGAGAAGCCACTGTGTGACCCCAAGGCTGTCTCTAGACTCTTCACCACTTTGTAAACTGATCTGTTACTTAGTGGATTCCTCCAGGAGTTGGAGAAGAGAGGAATAGAAGAATTACCCCATCTTCGAACCTCTATAAAAATTATATGTGTCATTTATTTTTCAGCACATTTACATTTCTGCATACATCATATTTGCTGATAAACTCACATTTGCTATCCAACTGATTAATAACCAAGTGCTAAAGAATCAAGTATTAAAACAAACTTAATACAAATCAAGGGTGTTAAGTCTTCCGCTGATAAAACCAATACAACCAAGTTAAAGTAAAGGTTAAACAACAGAGTTATTCTATCAACAGCTCTATCGAGTCTGTGAGTGGCTAACTCAGCTGAATAACCAACTTAGTTGTCCCTCAAGGACGCAGCTTGATGACGCCTGAGCCGAGCTGGATGAGATTAATCCACTCCATCAGCCCAACACACATCCAAGTGGAGGGCCCACAGGTGACGTCAGTAACGGTACGCGATGACACATCATGGATTACGCTCGCCCGCTACCGAGCCCAACCACAGCATGACTGCCGAGCCCCGACCCCCGAGCCCAAATTTCGGCGGGAAACGCATGCGCGACAGTTTCATAAAAATAACCATTTGCCCATGCTTGCCCATGCTTAGTGCTTTATTGGTATCAAAAACTGCCACATGTCAGAAAGTTATAGAGAAGAGTCACCAAGTGGCAATAATTTGGCTGACATGCACGATTAGAGAGGGACATGTGTCCTTTTTAATTATTTTACTGATTAGTGATTGATTAGTGCAAAGATAACTGTTGAAAACCCACTTAATCGAGGGGTATAAAAATCCTCATTTTAAGAGGAAAAAAAGGAGGGGGAAAAATATAGAGAAAAAGACCTGTAAACGCGAGGTTGTAAGAAAGACCGACCCCAATAATTTAGCTCGGCATTACGCAAAAAAGGCAGAATTAGCCATAAATAAACGCGTATTACGCATACTTATATTTCCACGTGTGAAATTTCTTATATATTTTGTTTGTTGACCAAAACGCACATCAACAAATTGGCGCTAGAAGGAGGGCCCGTGGAATTTACTGTTACAACCAAATACGAATGCACCCAGATGACAAAGAAAATACATCATTCTTCTCTGCTCGTGGAATTTACTGTTACAAGATGATGCCTTTCGGGTTGAAGACATTTGTGTGCGACCTACCAAAGGTTAGTAAATAAGATGTTTGAGAAAATGATAGGTCGTACTATGGAAGTCTATGTAGATGACATGTTGGTGAAATCACTGTATATATCGGTTCATCTACATGATCTTAATAAAATATTTGCTGTTTTGAGAGAGTACAAGATGATGTTAAACCCGATAAAGTGTACGTTTGGGGTCGGCTCGGGTAAATTTTTGGGGTATATGGTCAGCCAAAGCGGAATCGAAGCTAACCCAGACAAAATAAAAGCCATCATCGATCTAGAACCCCCAAACTCCGTGAAAAAGGTACAAAGCCTAACAGGCCGATTGGCCGCCCTTAACCGATTTGTCTCGCGATCCACAGACAAGTGTAAACCTTTCTTCGAAATTATAAAAAAGAACAAAAATTTTGGGTAGACCGAGCAAGCACATGCTGCCTTTGAATCCCTCAAACAGCACATTTCTTCAATTCTTATATTGCAAAAACCTACCCAAGGGGAGAACTTATATTTGTACTGGCGGTATCCGAATACGCCATCACCGGTGTTAATCAAAGCTAGATGGTTCTATTCAATATCCGATCTATTACACCAGCCCAAGCGCTACATGACGCCGAAGCCCGCTTATCCGCCAATGGAAAAATTGGCTTATTCATTAATCATGCGCACGGAAACTCCGTCCATATTTTCTAGAGCACAAGATTATAGTCTTGACGAACTACCCAGTTGAAGGGTACTACACCGACCCGATACTTCGGGTCGGATGATCAAGTGGGTCGCCGAGCTCATCGATTTGATATTCTATATGAACCACGTATATCAATAAAGGGCTTTAGCCGACTTTGTGGTCGTTTAATTCACACCTTCCATACGATTGGAAGTTATGGAAGACCAAGAATGGAAATTGTTCGTTGGCGGCTCCTCCACCGCAGCCGAGCGCGGGGCGTAATCGTGATAATCGATCCAAATAAAAATGCTATCGCCGCCGTATGCGATTTCAGTTCCCCGCAATGAACAACAAATCAACGGTGAGTATGAAGCAAAAGAGCAAAAAATCGCACAATATTTGGACTTGGTCAAGAAGAGATTGTCACACTTTAAGACAAAAGTCTTACATGTGCCCCGAGCCGAGAACATGCAGCAGCAGACGCCTTAGCTCGGCTCGGTTCGGCCTTAGAACGGATGCCATCGCGGATGTCATCACACACAAATCGCCGCCCGTCACTTGGCGAAAGAAGATATATACAATCGAAACCGCCGAAAGCGGGCACCGGATGACCCCAATCATTCAAGATCTAGAAAAAGGAGTTCAACCTGAAAACAAAGCTGAAGCCAGAATACTACGAACTCAAGCGGCTCGGTATACACTAGTAGATGGTGTCCTATACAAACGAGGATACTCCGTCCCACTCCTACGGTGCCTTTCCGAGACAGATGCAGATTATGCACTTCGAGAGGTTCACGAGGGAATATGCGGAAACCACGGGGCCGACATTCGCCTATAAATTAATACGGCAAGGATATCATCTTGAGCAACTTACCTCCGTATTTAGCCCATGGCCGTTTGCCAAATGGGGAATGGACCTTATCGGACCACTACCCACTGGCAAAGGGGGCGTAAAATATGCCATTGTGGCGGTGGATTATTTCACAAAATGGGTCGAGCGCGGCCGCGAAAATAGATGAGGAAAAGATTGTGAGTTTTGTATGGAAGTCCATTATCTCAGAGATTCGGGATACCACATTCGATTGTTACAGCATAATGGGAAACAATTCGATAACCGGAGGTTTCAAATTTTGTGAAGGTTTCCACATTAAGAACCACTTCTCGACTCCATACCATCCCCAAATCGAATGGACAAGTTGAGGCCGTTAATAAAATACTCAAGTATACCTTGAAGGCGAGATTGGAGGAGTCTAAAGGTAATTGGCGGAGGAATTACCCGGGGTGTTGTCGCCATACGTAACACGCATCGAGCGGCCACCGGAGAGACACCTTTTTCTTTGGCTTATGGAACCGAGGCGGTGATTCTGTTGAGATTGGAGCCCCTACCTTGAATTGCAAATTTTTCTCAAGACGGCAATGAGGCAAAGCGGCCCGAGCCGAGCTAGATCTTCGAAGAAAAAGGTGTAGTCCGAGATGAAAAACGCCGTGTATAAACAAAAGAGCGAGAGGTACTACAATTCAAAGTAAAAGAAAGAAGATTTGTGTCGGCGATATTGTGTTGAAAAAGATAACTGGTGTTGAACCCTCCCATTGAAGCCAACCCGGGAGGGCCCATTCAAGGTCGCCCACGTCTTATCCGGTGGGGCGTACTACCGGCTAGAATATTTGAGTGGAGAAAAATTTATGCATCCATGGAATGTAGCATACCTGAAACGGTACTATCAATAAAGATCTCGGTTTATGATCCAGATAGGATTCCAAGGAATTATCCTTTCATCTGACATTCTGTGAGCTCTCTAAAGGGGGACGAAATTTTTACTCACCTCGGCTACTTGCCGAGGACAGTAAAAATCGCCTCAGCTGAAGAAGCTGAATGCCGACAAGTCGTATCGGGTACATCCTTTGCACGCTGATAAAGGGCGACCCGCCCACAAGGTGGATCTATCCTCAAAACAGACTTGGTTACGCACCAAGCACAAAACAAAGACTTGGTCACGCACCAAGCATAAAACAAAGACTTGGATACACACCAAGCACAAAACAAAGACTTGGTTACGTACCGAGCACAAAACAGAGATTTGGTTACGCACCAAGCACAAAACAAAGACTTGGATACGCACCAAGCACAAAACAAAGACTTGGTTACACACCGAGCACAAAACAGAGACTTGGTTATGCACCAAGCACAAAACAAAGACTTGGTTACACACCGAGCACAAAACAAAGACTTGGTTACACACCGAGCACAAAACAAAGACTTGGTTATGCACCGAGCACAATACAAAGACTTGGTTACGCACCAAGCACAAAACAAAGACTCGGTGTACACACCGAGCACAAAATGAAGACTTGGTTTATACACCAAGTACCAAATACAAAATAAAGATTAGGTTCATATACCGAGTACGAGAGTCAATTAAAGCGGGTAAAGTCCCTTACTCAGGAGCACTGGGAACCGAGCCCCATACTTGGGAGTATAAAAGGAAAAAGAAGACAGGCAACAATCTTACAAAAAGGAGAAGAGCCAAGCATATACGAAAAGCTTAAAACACATACACATGTGAGAGAAAGAAAAGTTTATTTCTACTTCAAAAGTATTTACACAAGGAGGGGCCGGAGCCCATTACATTCTAAGACACGAAGCCAAGTAATCTACCTCGAAATCATGAAAAAGTTTATAAATGGAAAAGGGGCAAACAGCACCAACACTAAGACGGAGGCGGAATTTCAACAGCACCACTGGAGGCAACTTCTTCGGCGTCCGGAGGAGGTGAGCCCTGAACATTGGGGGCCTCGGCAAAGTTTGGGCGGAGAGCATTGAGATCAGCCTCCAGGAGGGCCAAATCTTCTTCAAGCTGAGCAACAGTCCGCCCGGCCTTAACTGAATCAAGAATCTCTTTAAGGCTGGTCGCGTGGCCGCAGGTTAACATAAATGCATACTCCTCAGAGTCCTTATAAGCTTCAACGGCCTGGGTACGAGCTTTCTCAACTTGCCGATGAGTAGCTTCTTCGGCCTCTCTGCGTACATCGGCTAGACGCCTCTCCATTTCCTCAGCCCGGGCAACGGCAGCACGTTCCAGCTCGACAACCTTAGCCCTAAGCTCCTCTTCAGCCCTTCGGGCCTGACCTCGCTCTGCCTCCGCCTTCGCAGCAGCTTCTTTCTCAGAGTTGGCCCGAGCTGTAGCTTCATCTGCCTGGGTCTTTAACGATTCTTGTACCCCTTGAAGGGTAGCATAGGCCTCCTGCAGGTCGCCATGCCGCCTTTCCAGATCAGCATATTTTTTCTCCAGCTCGCGAGTTCCCCCAATTGCATGCCATAGGAGCCCAATGATCCACCCAGACATTCCCATGGCGTACTGAATTTGTTCCTCAAAGCCGGTCTCCGAGCAGAATTGCTCGATGCCTTTTGTCCAGGCACGAGCGGGGACACTCATTGCGGCCCGACCCGCCTCCGGTAAAACTCTCGACTGCTCCTCTGTTGGCGTGGCGTATCGAACAAACTCCACAAACCATTGAAGGCGTATCCCAACCATTCCCTCGCAGTACTCGTCCCTCACCCGACTTGGAGGGATGAAGTGACCCTCCCGACCGAGGTCGTCCGAGAAAGTTCACGGACCTCCCCCTTCCGGGGCCTATTCAGGATGCTCCGGCGCTGTCTCACCAACCCCTTCGGTCTGCCCGGGCTCTTCGATCACAATCCCCCCTCTTCTCCTTTGAAGGGGAGGTTCCACTGCCTCAGGCACTCCATCGGCGGGACGTTTGCCAGCCCGAATATCTGCTCTCCGAGCCGCCTCCGCCTCTGCGGGTTGGTCTGCAGTCGCCCGAGTTCGATGCGCGGCCGTGTTCCTCACACTACGAAGGCATGCACGCAAATCCAAGACACGCCCTACAAAAAGCAACCACCATTAAAAGGTCAAAAAGAAAACAAAAAACATCTCGAAAGGAAGAGAGTGTAAGAAATACTATATTTACCTCGAACGGCAGCGGCCGCACTCTCGCTCTCCGAGTCCGCGTTTGCCAGTGGGCACAGACGATCGCCCACAGGATCGGCACGCTGCAGAGACGGGCGCAGCTCGCTCTGCTCGAGCCGGCCGCTCCCGGTGAGTGGGGCCGTATTTCTTCATTTCCGGGAGGATTCTGCTGAGGCTCTATCCAGCCTCCCCCTCCCCGCTCTGCCTCCCCGAGCCGCCCCTCGGCCTCGAGGTCGGGCGAGCAGAGCAGCCTCAAGCCGCGCTGCGGCCAAGTTGGCCTCATGGCCAATCTCTCAATCCGCATGTCCCCGATGCCCGGGCCCGGATGTTTTCCACCGCCGAATAAAGGTGGCCGACAGAGACCCCTTTGATGCCCAGTTCTCTATAAAGGTAAAAAGGAAAAAGAAGCAAGTCAATCACAAAAGGAAATAATAAACAGCATGAGAGAAAGGAGAAAAGATACTTATCAGTAACAAAAACAAAATTTGATGGAGGATGAAGAAGCAGTTTCCCTTGCTCCATCCTCCATGCGAGCTTGCCACTCGCTCACCCCGAGCTACTTATCTTTCCACTCCTTCAAAGATGAAGGAGACCTTCCACTAGGCCGTCCGGATACGATGGGTCTCAGGACGTAATACCACCCGGACGGGACCGATTCCCGAGATGAAGAAGGAGTCGCCGCCGATAAAGAGCTCGTTCATCTCTTTGAATTTAGGCGAGGATATTTTTCTAGGTGGAACATCACCGGGAGGCCGATGATCCTACCCCAAGAAATAGGGTGCACTGGGTCGGATGCATACCCCACTTGCAAAACCACCGTGTGAGGAAAGCAAAGAAATGGAAATCGCAACCCATATTGAGGTCTGGCGACAAATATGGCAAGCAAACCGTGTGGATCGAGGAACCTTTGTGCCATCCGCACCCTAAAATTGATGCCACTTGAATACGATACCTCGCCAGGAACTCTTCCACCTCCCGGATCATCAGCATGTTAGGGATATCATTTATGTCAAACAGCGTCCACCGAGGCTCGACACGAAGGCGAGGGCCTCCTCCTTGCCGGCCGTCGCCATTATGATGGCCCATGGACACTTGAGGCCTCTCCGGCCTCGAATCTCCGGAGGGTTCATCTACCCGCTCCACGTTATCACGCTCCGGCTCTGATGGGTCCATATTCTCTTCTTCCCCGGCGAGCATCGCTAAGATCAAGACTCGGGATCCTCGTCGGAACTCTCTCGTGCCAGTCCGGGTTGATACACCGTTCCGTCTCTAAAAATGGTCACTGGCGCCGGATCAAAAATAGTATGCATTCGCTCTAAAGACGTTCCACCTCGAGAAGAATCTGGAGAAGATATCTGAATGATGCTCGGACTATAAGGCAGAGATGGCCGCGCTGGTGAGAAATAAATAGAAGGTTCAGAAGGGGGATCTTCGATTTCAACCTCTACGCTATAACTACGACTCCTACTATCCTCAAAAGAAGACATTTTATAGGTAAAAGGAGAATATTTCGAAAAAATACCTAAGTTTGAAGTCTCTGAACTTTTGAAGCCGACTTGAAATTTCTGCTCGGTTTCAATCAGTCCAGCTCAAAGGATAATAGATGCGAAAGTGAATAATGGAGGGAAAAAGGGGTATTTATAGATAGAGTTCCCTCGATAAACGAAACGTTTATTCGAAAAGACGTGCCTTTTCAAACTCAAAAGCCATCGAACATGTCAGAAAATGTCGCGTCCCCACGCCCGCTGACAGAACTGACGTACCTTTTCGATTCCTGCGCAAGATTGGTCCAACCACGAGAGGCCACGTGTCTGTCATTATGGCACCACAATTAACGCGCGCTACTGGCATTAATCACGCGCGGATGTCGGGAATGAACAAAACCTTTGAGAATTCCGTTTCCCATTAAATGTTTATCATTAGCATTAAAGTTTAACTCCGACTTGTAAATTCTTCTCTCGGAATTAAACTTGGGGGGTTTTGATGGCGCGAGCCGAGCCGAGCTCGACGAGATTAATCCACTCCATCAGCCCAGCACACATCCGAGTGGAGGGCCCACAGGTGACGTCAGTAACGGTGCGCGATGACACATCATGGATTAGGCTAGCCCGCTACCGAGCCCAACCACAGCATGACTACCGAGCCCCGACCCCCGAGCCCAAATTTCGGTGGGAAACGCATGCGCGACAGTTTCATAAAAATAACCATTTGCCCATGCTTGCCCATGCTTAGTGCTTTATTGGTATCAGAAACTGCCACATGTCAGAAAGTTATAGAGAGGAGTCACCAAGTGGCAATAATTTGGCTTACATGCACGATTAGAGAGGGACATGTGTCCTTTTTAATTATTTTACTGATTAGTGATTGATTAGTGCAAAGATGACTGTTGAAAACCCACTTACTCGAGGGGTATAAAAATCCTCATTTTAAGAGGAAAAAAAGGAGGGGGAAAAATACAGAGAAAAAGACCTGTAAACGCGAGGTTGTAAGAAAGACCGACCCCAATAATTTAGCTCGGCATTACGCAAAAAAGGCAGAATTAGCCATAAATAAACGCGTATTACGCATACTTATATTTCCACGTGTGAAATTTCTTATATATTTTGTTTGTTGACCAAAACGCACGTCAACACAGCTGTTTGAGATAACTCTGTTATAATTTCAAAAGGACTAAAATCGAAAAGTTGGTAAGGTTTGTTCAACCCCCCTCCCCTTCTAAACCTTACTCACACCCCTTGGGACCTACAAGTGGTATCAGAGCGGTTGGTTCATTGAGCCTTGCGCACTGGTTACTGAACTAGATCTTTTTCATTTCAAAAAGGTTTTAAACACTTGCATTTTCAAAATCTTTCATTTTTAGCAAAGTTTTTATCATGGAAGCAAATTTGACACGCATTCCTATGTTCAATGTTGAAGAATTTTATGATTGGAAAATTCGTATGCAGGCTCATCTATCTGCTCTACACGATGAAATATGGCTTGTGATAGAGGATGGGCCACTGCAAATATTGAAAGTGAACACGATCAGAATAAGAGCATTGCGGTGAAGAAGAAGAAGTTGATGTTGAAGCAAGACCCGCCATGGTTGAAAAACCAAGGACTGAGTGGACAAATGAAGATAGGAAGAGATACAACTTGGACAATGTGGCCAAGGACATCTAACCATGAGCTATTCTCAGACCTCAAAGCCTTCGAGTTTGAGCTGAGAAGAAAAGAGCAAGAGGAGACAGTTGTACCCAAGCCAGCTGCACTAATAGCCAAGGATGGAAAGAGAGTTGAACCCAAGGAAGCCATAGACCAGGAGGAAATTGCCATAATGGTTAAAAGATTTAACAAGTTCTTCAATAAGAACTATAAAAGAAACAGGGGTTAAACCTCCAGGAGACATTCAGCTCCCTCTAAGTCAAGGGAAGATAGGCCACCCAAGAGAGATGAGCATCAAAGAGTCGAATATCAGAGAGCTGATAACCCAAGGACAGAAAGAGCTGATCAAAGAGCTGAGAACCTGTGTTAGAATTGCAGACAACCAGGACATTTTGCAGTGGATTCTTCCTATCCACCAGTCAACAAATATAGGAATGAAGAAGAAAGAAAAATCTTCAGAGAAAGAAGGCAGGAAAAGAAGAAAACCATGTTGGCTGCTGAGACTGCTGAGACAGCCAAGTCTAAAGAAGCAGCAGACTCAGAGAGTAGTGAAGTTGACTACTCAAGTGACTCTGAAGAAGAGGCCATGATATGCCTTATGGATAAAGAACAAGATCAACCAGACCAAGAAGATGAGGTACACTCTAACTCATCTCATTCAGATTCAAGTGATAGTGATTGTGATACACAAACTTCATCACCCACTGATCTTTATGATTCATTAGGCAAAATGATGAAAGATTTTGAGCACATAAAATCCTCACACACTTCTAAATGAGGAAAATAGCCAGCTCAAAAGCCAAAACTCACAGCTGACTAAGGAGCTGAGTACTCTAAGTCACATAGCTGATAAGAACACAAAGCTGAAGGCTGAGAATGCCAAAATAATAGCAGAGATAGCTGCTATAGAAAAGAGGGAAAAGACCTCAAAAATGTGATTGCCTCATTTACAAAGGCATCCAAATCATTGGATGATCTTATCATGAGTCAAAAAGAATGTGGAGATAAGACAGGCATATGATTTAATTCCTTTGTGCACAGTCAAACTCTAAGAGTGATTTTGGAAAAAGGATCTTCAAGCAATGAAGCATCTCATAAATCCAAAACACCACATGTTGCACCCACATTCACTCCTAAGCATAATCACAAACAAACTAGCCTTGGATATAAAGGGAAAGGAAAACGGTCAGTTGAGTATACTGAGAGGACAGCTGAGAAAAAATCCAGCCGAGTTCCTCAGCAAACTCCAAACAGAAAATACTCTGTGAAAAGCAAACAGAGCTACCAGAAACCCCAGAAATTTCATTAAAGAAATACATATGATGGGAATGGTAGAAACTATCCAAACCAAGTTGATTGGTACAATGTGAAATATCAGCAAAGACCAATGGAATACAAGCCTAAATGGCAAAGACCTAAACCTCAACAAAGGTCATTCCAAAGGGAAAAGAGCTATTATCAGCACACATATGCACCCAGACACCACACTCAGAAACATCACAACTATCCCAAGAAAGCAATTGCTAAAACACACCGGCATACTGACAAAAGAGACAATTTGTATGAACCTAAAACCCCAAGCAATTTTCGATGTGCACTATGATTATGGCATCGATAGATGGCAACCTCTTAGAGTCAAATCCTTTGGCTATAGGTTGGTTGGATCATCTTATAGAACTAACCTCGGGACCTGTGCAAGTATGGGTACCTAAAAACTAATTTCCTTGATTGTAGGTTCAAGGACTAGCCGAGTGCCAAGGAACCTGGTACATGGATAGTGGCTATTCCAGACATATGACAGGAAATAAGAAAAATCTGTCAAGATTCAAAGAGATTAGAGGTGCAAAAGTCATATTTGGAGGAAATGAAGCTCCAGGGGAAATCAAAGGCACGGGATCTATCAAGAAGAATGGATTGGAAATCACAGATGTTGCTTATGTTGAAGGCCTCAACTTTAACCTGTTAAGCACCAGCCAACTCTGTGACAAGGGCTACAATGTTGGATTCAATATGGGAGTGTGCCAGATCAATGATGATGAATCAAATAAAATAGTGCTGCAAGGATCAAGACAGAAGAATATGTATATGGTAGATTGGTCTACTGCTACACCAAGCACTTGTCTGCTAGCAAAGAGCACAGCCGAATCAAGTTGGCTGTGCCACAAGAAGCTGAGTCATCTGAACTTCAAGACAATCAACAAGCTTGCAAGGAGTCATCTTGTGGAAGGATTGCCAGACTCAGTGTACAAGAAGGAGAGTGTATGTGATGCATGCTTGATGGGAAAGCAAATAAAATCTTCATTTAAGGACAAGCCTTCTTCAACAAGGATATTACATCTGTTGCATATGGATCTATTTGGTCCAGTTGAACCAGCCAACATAAGTGGAAATAAATACACCTTAGTGGTGGTAGATGATTATTCAAGATATACATGGACAATCTTCATGTGAAAAAGAAGGAAACTTTGCAGAAGTTACCTCAGCTGATGAAAAGAGTTCAAAATGAAAATAGCCAAACCATTATAAAGATAAGATCTGATAGAGGAACTGAGTTTGTCAATGGGATAATTACTCAGTATTGTGTTGAAAATGGTATTGCTCATGAGTTATCTGCAGCAAGAACTCCACAGCAGAATGGAGTAGCTAAAAGAAGAAATAAAACTCTCAAGGAAGCCGCACGGACTATGTTAGCTGAAGCTGGTTTGCCTAAGAGATTTTGGGCTGAAGCCATTAACACTGCATGATATACTCAAAATAGATGCATGATCAATAGGCAATTAACCACGACTCTCTATGAGATTTAGACAGGGAGAAAGTCAAATGTTGGGTACTTCAGGATATTTGGATGCAAATGTTTCATCCATAACAATGGCAAAGATAATTTGAAGGCTTTTGATGCTAAAGCTGATAAAGGTATCTTTTTAGGATACTCAGCAAAGAGCAGAGCCTATAGAGTGCTGAACAAGAGGACTATGGTCATAGAAGAGTCTATCAATGTGGTTTTTGACGAACCTAATGTGAATAGAGAAGATATTGAAGAGTTAGCTGATAAGCTGAATCAGCCAACTATGCAGAAGAGTCCTTATGTTGAAGCTGAAGTAAGAGCAATCAACCCAGATGAAGATGAGATAGCTGAATCTCAAAGACAGCTGGAAAGTCTACAGCTGAATGAAGATGAAAGAGTTGTTCAAGACAACTTAGCTGTGAGACGACTGAATCCAGCTGACTTGCTCCAACCTGGTGTGAGATGGCTGAGAGACCATCCACCAGAGTTAGTTTTTGGAGATGTTAGAGATGGCATAAGAACCAGATCCATAGCACAACATGAAGCAATGTTCACTTGTTTTATTTCCCAAATAGAGCCAAAAGATGTATCTCAAGCATTGGAGGATACACATTGGATTCAAGCCATGCAAGAAGAGCCGAATCAGCTTGAAAGGAACAAAGTATGGGAATTGGTGCAGAGGCCAACCCATCAAAATGTTATTGGCACAAAATGGGTTTTCAGGAACAAGATGAATGAGGAAGGATCTGTGGTGAGAAACAAAGCAAGACTCGTAGCAAGGATATTGCCAAGAAGAGTGTATAGATTTTGATGAAACTTTTGCTCCTGTTGCAAGATTGAAAGCAATAAGGATGTTTCTTGCCTATGCTGCACATAAGAACTTCAATGTGTATCAAATGGATGTGAAGAATGCATTTCTAAATGGATTATTAGAGGAAGAAGTCTATGTTGAACAACCTCCAGGTTTTGAGCAGAAAACTATTGGAGATAAGGTATACAAGCTCAAGAAAGCCTTATATGGATTGAAACAAGCACCAAGAGCTTGGTATGATACATTGTCCCAATTTCTAACTGACAATGGATTCACCTAAGGCAAAGTGGATAGAACACTCTTCAGAATTCAAGATGGATAGAGTATACTGCTTGTTCAAATATATGTGGATGATATCATTTTTGTATCCACAAATAAAGAGCTGTGTGATAAGTTCTCAAACCTCATGCAAGGTAAATTTGAGATGAGCATGATGGGAGAGCTGACTTTCTTCCTAGGACTTCAAGTCAAGCAATTGAAGGATGGAACCTTCATAAGCCAAACAAAATACACCAGAGATTTAATGAAGAAATTTGGTATGGAAGAGAAGTATTCTGTGAAAATTCCAATGAACACATCAATCAAGATGGACATGGATGCAGATGGCAATGCTGTAGATCAAACCAGATATAGAGCACTTATTTGATCTTTGCTCTACTTAACAACCAGCAGGTCAGACATCACCTTTGCTATAGGTGTATGTGCAAGATTTCAATCTGCACCAAAAGAGAGCCACATGACTGCAGCTAAGAGAATCCTAAGATATTTGAAGGAATGCCAGGAAGTTGGCTTATGGTATCCAAAGGAGGGTGGATTCAAGCTTATTGGTTACTCAGACTCAGACTATGTTGGATGCAGGGTTGGCAGGAAAAATACTTCAGGTACATATCAAATGCTTGGAAATAGATTGGTTTCCTGGTTTAGCAAGAAGCAAAACTCAATAGCCACATCCACAACTAAAGCAGAGTACATAGTTGCGGACAGCTATTGTGCCCAAGTCCTATGGATGAGACAGCAGCTGAGAGACTATGAGATTGAAGAAAAAGAGATTTCAATTATGTGTGATAACACTAGTGCTATTGCAATCACTCAAAATACTGTTCTGCATTCGAGAACAAAGCACATTGATGTCAGATATCATTTTATAAGATATCATGTTGAAAAGAAAGACATCACTTTGGAATATATCTCAACTGATAAACAGTTAGCTGACATATTCACTAAGCCTCTATGTGAATCAAGATTTGAAGAGCATAAGAATGAGCTAGGGTTAATTGAGCTGAGTTGACACTCAGAAGACTCAATCATTAGAGATAAAAGATGAGAAAATGAGAAAAGAGCAAGTTTCACACATCAGCCAAGTGAAATAGCCAAATCGGGAAGTCAGCTGCATCGAGTTAGCTCACAGCTAAGTCACTTAATGAGAAGAGAGAACCAGAGTTAAGTCATAATTGATATAAGCTGAGTCATTTATGAACTAAGTGACAAAAACGCAGTCGTTTTTAATGGGCGGGAATGTTTTTAAGGATGACGTCAAAGATAATAATGACGGCACAATAAAAAGTCGCGAAATAAGCATATGATTGGATATAAATGCTGCTGCATTTAATGCGGGGAATTAAATACGGTTTGACGTCTTAATCTGAACCGTTGATCTTGATCAAAAAATTCAAAATCCGTAAAACTGTCTTTTCATAAACCTTATATACGGTTTTCAGTCTTCTCTCTCCCTTACTGAAACTGTTCATCTTCAAAGCAAAGGCAAACCAAGTTCTATTCACTTTCGGAAACCCTAAGTTTACTCAAGCAAGTTCTTCAGTTTTTAATAGGTAAAACTCTCTGAAAATGGCACCAATGATCGACTATGTTAAGCTCTCAAAGCAAATCCACTCAGGATCGTTCGTAGACTTTGAAGGAATGGTGAAGCAGGGTTCTGATGTAACCCTTGTTAAGAAGATCGCTGAAATGATAGAAAAGTCAGGTCTCAAGGCTTTTCTAACCATGGAATACTCTCACACTTACCTAGAAGAGGTCGCAATGTTCTATGTCAACGCGGAGGTGCAGGACGAAGAAATTAAATATTTTGTCCACATCAAGGACATCAAAATAAGTGTTAAGGACCTTGCTAGCACTGTTTATTGCCTTCTAAAGGGCTAGAGGAGATTCATGAACCTGATGTAGACTTGGCTGTTGCATGGAAAGAAGTAGCCAAACCTGAGTGTTCTGCTAAGGTAGTCTACACAGCTAACAAAAAACTGCTGAAGGACGACTAACATAAGGTGATGGATGTCGTCTCCAAATGTGTAGATATGAAGTTTGGCAGCTTCAACCAGCTGTCAAAGACTAAGCTAATCGTCATGGCTATGATCATGCAGGGCAAGAAGGTTAACTGGGCTGAGTTCATCTACAGCAGACTCTGCCAGAATGTTTTGAACAAGACCTTCAAGGAAGATGGTTCCTTTGGGTGTTCTCTCGGATATGGCCTTGTGATTGGCCATCTGCTGGAAGTGAAGGGTATTGCCCTTCGACATGGCAAATCCTTCCATGTCAACAAAAAGATGTTTAGGGCAAACCTCTCATGTGCCCAGAAGAGAGCTCACGAAGAAGAGAGCGTCACAGTGAGTGAGGGGAATCACCGACCCGAAGACACAGCTGCTACCCCTCCTCCAAAGAAGAAAGCTGCCCCAACAGCTCAGAAGAAGAAAGCTGCCTTTGCAGCTAAGAAAAAGGATGCACCTGCCCCTGCAGCAGAGTCCCATGCCCATGCAGCCGAGTCACCTGCCCCTACAGCTGAGACTCCTACCCCTGCAGCAGAGGCTGAGAATGAACCCTCTCTCCCTTCTCCAGCCATAAGGAAGAAGAAGACTGCCAAGATGAGAAAGGCACCTGCCTCTAAGAAAAACCCAATAGCATTCACTGTTAACGAACCAGAGGATATTGAACCAGAAGTTTCTCTGAGGAAGAAAAGATTGTTCAAGCGATCTGAACTTGAGAAGAAAAAAGCTGGATCTTCTACTCAGCCAGCAAAAGAAGTTGAGACTGCTGATATTCAGGAAGAGCAGTCTCCTGAAGTGATCGATGAAATGGGTAAGTTTGCTGATGATGAGCAGCAGAAATTAGTCTAAAACCCAGTTGTGTGAGAGACAACTGAGGAGAGTGAAGCAGTAGAGACAATCGAGCCTACTGTCGAAAAGGTTGTCTCTCCTCCCGCAACCGGCACTGCTAACTCTGAGGAAGATCAAGGCCTTCTACCTCAAATTCCAGAAACAGGAGGAGAGGGTGAAGATGATGATGACGATGTTGTCATGTACTCTCCATTGTACCCAGATATTCAATGATGTCTCAGAGAATGGAGAGCATGGAAGCTGGATCACTCAAGGGTGCAGTTCGCTCACCCTGAGTTCATTGAAGAAGAAGAAGAGTTGCTACGCTTTCTTGGTGTTGCAACTGTTCGACAGGCCCTTGACGAAGACAATTGTATGGATATCCTCCGCATCATTAAAGCAGATGAGAAAGATAAAGCTAAGAAGCAAGCCCTTCCTCTAGAGAAGTCCCAGATGTGCATGTTCACTGGTACTCACGAACATACCCATAAACATCTTGTTGAGTACTCAGAAAGTGATGAGGATATGGATCCCATTGTTGCAGCAGAGAAGTCCGAGATGCAACAGGCCTTGAGGGAATCCAGAACCATGCATGAGCGAAATCTATTTGAAGGTCAAGGAGAGTCCTCACAATCTCTCCTGCAAATTGATCCTCTGGGAGTGGTACATCAGATTGCTACAGACATTGCTGCAGCCATGTCCCCTGTGCAATCAGAGGATAGTACCAAGGGAACTGGCGATGACACTGGGATTTTGGGCACCCAAGTTGAGCCAACCCCGAAAAAGGTGTGTTACCACCGCTTGGGCCGAGCACTCAAAGGAAAAGGCCGCGAGTCGAGCAGAGTGACCCCATCAGTTAGTCACTCGGTGGTGCGCCGGTGAGGGGAAACTCTCTCCACCACAGCGGGGTTGGAGGATCTTTGTGGAAGACTTAAACTTGCGAAGGAGGCGAAGTGGAAAGAAAAAGAAAAAGCAGTGACATTAACGAAGCTCGATAGTTAATGTCTGAAATGTCAAATGTCACCGCTTTGAAGACTAATGACACTGTTCTTACGATCAAGGCACGAGAATGGTGATGGCCTGGGAATTAACACTGGCGTAAAGTGCAATCCAAGGAGTTGAGACTTCTAAGGATTCCATGGTCGAAGACCCTAACACGATTCATCGTCGAAGGGAATGTGGAAGACCCTAAGATAGTTGAGACTGTCGAAAAGAACACTAAAGGCCTCGCAGCAGTTGAGTCTGATAGGGGTATTGAAGGCCTAAGGGAGGTTGAGACTTCCCTGGGTAAGGGTCAAGAGACACATAACATTCCTCCAGTTCCAAGCACTGAAATAGAAAAGGAGATAAGCGCACTTCATGACTCCCAGGAGAACTTAGATATATCATTCTTGGGGTCAGAAGATGAAGCTGAGTCCACTCCGGTTGCAGATCCTAAGGACCCAGCTGAGGATGTTCTCAAAACTAAGAGCCAGCTAAGTGACAAAGCGGCTCGTACAAAATTTAACTTCAATGATGAGCCAAGTCCACAAATCTCATCATCATCCAATGACGCTGATGATGCAGCAGAGGGACAGGTTCTTCACTTAGAAAAGTCTACTGAGACCGAAGAAGCTGTTAAGATAGTTGAGGCAATCCAAAAGCCCCAACTGAAAGCGAGTCAACTGCGCAGGTTCCCAAAGCTGCAACAGTAACAACTACAACCATCTCATATGTGCGCGATGATGCCTTTCAGGAGATGTTTCCTTTCACAAAGATCCTACCAGAGTTAGAAGACGAGACCGCTGCTGAATAACAAAGATTCACTGTAAGAGAAGATCCAATCATCCCTACTGTACAATAGGGATGATTGGATCTTCAAGAAAATCTGTGAAGAGATTGAGAAGATTGAAAGACATTAGACCTCACTAGACTTAAGACTGGACAATAGGGATGCTACCCTCACAACCGACTTGAGAGGGATAGTAGTATGGATCAGGGAATGGTCTCAACAGCAAACTGCCACGTGACTCAAGCAAGTTCGTTATTTCAAAGCATTATATGGCGAGAATGTAAATGCTGAGGCCGACAATGCTTATATCAAGCAAAAGATGCAGGCATACATCGAAAGGCTACACGAGTCTCACAAGACTGAAATGGAGTTACTTCAAGAATTCCAGAGAAAATAAATTATGCGCATTGAGAACACAATGAATGAAAAATTCAGCCTGCTCATGGCTGAAATGAAGTTGGTGACAGCCGAGTCCAAGGCAACTCGCTCAGAATTTCGGGCTGCATGCGATGCAGCTGATTCCAAACAAAATTCAGCTCTAAGCAGACTCGACTTCATGCTCGCAGGCATGTTCCCTGGGGTCCCTTTTTCCTTTGATGATGCCAAAAAGGGGGAAGAGGAGTCCCTAAGGAAATTAAAGAGAAAAACTAAAGGAAACTGCAGCTGAGAAGACAGACGCAGCTGCAATGAAGGGTAAAGCAGCTAAGGGAGAAAGTTCAAAAGATTTGATGTTGATGATAGTTGAAACCCCCCAGCAGGGTCATGTTACTGCCTCCATCCTGAGCAAACTCCCTGTAATCCTACCCATTGAGCACTTTGTTGTGCCAATGTCGGAGAAAACAAAAATCATTGAAGCAGGATTGAGGAGTTCTCTAAAAAGTAGGATTGAGGAGTTCTCTAAAAAGCAGGATGCCCGCGTTCAGGAAGTGCTGAAACAGTATGGTGGTTTTCCAGTTGGAAAAGATCAGGATGCAATACCTGATAATGGATCTTAGCCTAGATCAGTAGAAGAGTTCAAAACCCTTGAATCAGAAGGCTATTTCCAAGAAATGACACTAGCCCAAGCCTGGGATTTGTACTGGGAGAAAAGCTTAGCCTTGTGCGAATAAGCTGAAAAGCAACAGTCTTCCAGCAGTCACTCAGCTGAGAAGACTCCCATGCAGTACACACCCAGAGATAGAGGAAGAAGTGGAGGTGGAAGAGGTTCTCGACCTCGACCAAAACCTAATGATGTTGAATATGTAGATCCTGAAAAGAAAGAGATGATCTACTGGGCTGGGTATGATGAATTGGCCAATCTGGAAGTGGCAAGAAAGAACGCAGAGGCAGTAAGAAGACAAGAAAAGGAGAACCAAAGGCAAACACAACAATGGCTCGAGAGGAAGCGTAGGGATGATGCTTCTAAACGAGCCTATGAAAAGAAGAAGAGAGCTGAAGAAGAAGAAAGAAAAAGGAAGAAAGCTGAAGAAGAAAGAAGGAGGCAGCGAAGGCGCTGAAGTGTTATTGCGAACCCCTTCATGTATATTACTTATGTAAATACATTTTTGTAAGTCATCTGTAATACTTAGTGATTTTCCTTGTAATTTTTCACTCTGTATTTACTCTTGTATCTTAGCATAGATGTGTGTTTTACTTTGATAAAGAATGCTCTGATACCAAATGTAAACAGTTGTGTAAAGGACAAGAATGCTATGATCAATAAAACGATCTATTCCAAGCATACATTCTTTGTTACTGCATTGTCTGTATGCATCTTTGCTGTTTATATTTTGTTGAATGTTTTTAAGTTTTGGCATCATCAAAAATGGGGAAATTGTTAGGAAATTTATTTTATAGATTTTGACTGATGCCATGTAAAACTTAAACTAGAAAGTTGGCACCCCATTTTCCTTGTAATTTGTATTATAATAGATAAAAATGGAAAAGGTGAGTCAAATCGCCTACGCCAAGAAATACAAGAAGTCAATCAAGATCAAGTGAAGAGTCATTGCAAGACAACCGAGTATGGCAAAGAAGAAAAGTCAAGAACTCGATTTGAAGGTGTATGTACTGTGGGTGGGCAATTTGTGTGAAGAGTCAGTCAAGTCAACTCAAGAAGCCAAGTCTTAAGTTGAAGTGACAGATGAGTCATCCAAAGATTGGAAGCTAACTCAAGCCACCTGGGGAATAAAAGACTGCAGTCAAGTCAAGACAACTGAACGAGATCCGTTGATGAAAGTCAAGAATGTTACTCAGACTGCAGTCATTTATTTTTGAGATAATTACATTTAACCACCCCAACTTTACCCCTTTTTATACTTTACCCCCTAAACTTTCATTCGCGACACTTTGCACCCTGAACTATGAAAATTATTACACTTCGCCCCTTATGGATAATTTTGCCCCTAGGTTTTATCCTTTTAAAACAATAGTTCCAGATTATCCCTTTAAACTCTATTTTGTAGTGAGTCTACTACATAATAATAAATTTATCGCATTAATCATTAAACATGAAAATTTTTCTCCATAATCAATTTGTTTTTTGGATTTTTCGAGAAACGAGAATTCTTATTTTTCTCGTCACTTGTTTTGTTCGTGGCATTGTTACACCTACTTAGATCCAGTCTCTATTCGAGGTTTTAAATGAATCATGTCGGGTTTCACCAATAAACTCAACAGACATACTTTAGTCAATTCTTATTTCAAGAATAAATCCGTATACAAATTAGGTCTATTGTCCGAAAAATGAAAATAGTCCATCACGACCATATCAGGCCCAACATGCTTCCGTAAAATTAATAAATCCCTTAAAATTCATACCTTCTTTGACCGAAATAGCACCGGGTTAAGTGGTTCGCAACGCCACCGGAAAATTATCGCCCCGGATCGTTTGACAAACAAACTCCTCACCTGTTCAACCTCACTCGGGAAGATGATCGCAAGTTATCCGACTCCTTCGTAAACTGCTCAAAGACGCCTTGGTTGCGTTTCCTACTCCGGGCGTATAAGTAATTCTTAAACGGAATGAATTAATGGAACATTATGAAGACATGTTGAAGCAAAAATCCCCTTTTTATTAAGAACTTATAGAAATATTTATTACATTAGTAATCTCCTTTTGGGAGGAGAATACCGGTTTAGTCTCTCATAGATGAGGCGTACACTCGTAAACACATAAGACTTAAAACTAAAACACTCAAACTATTACAAATTTATCACTCAGATTTTATTGTAAGAAAACTAAGGGAAATGTTCGATGTCCTCGCCTTCCTTCAAATCCAGCATTTTATAGAGGTAAGTCCAGGACTTCAAAGGCGGACTTCAAATCTTCTTTGATATATATAACGCATCACCGCTTACGTCATATCCCACATTATT
Organism: Rehmannia glutinosa; assembly: GCA_016081115.2. NCBI lineage: Eukaryota > Viridiplantae > Streptophyta > Magnoliopsida > Lamiales > Orobanchaceae > Rehmannia > Rehmannia glutinosa. The sequence continues at coordinate 78,154 of JABTTQ020002845.1, forward strand.
GCCTCACCGGTGGTTTTCTTTTCTTTCGCGTGATTGACCCATGTGATGTTTGTCGGGAATCTTTTAAAAATTTGGTTTACGTGGTCCCCGAGGATAACGCGTCTTGTGAGTGGGCCCTTATCCTTTCCAGTGCATGATCTTGTTGGTCGGGTTTGGGTCGGAATCCTTTCCCAAACTCGGGTTCCTTTTGTTCGGGGCATGCTTGACAAATCCGATCGACCCAACGGCCAACATGCGCCATGTTACAGAATTTCCGGTAAGTTTCTTTGCTTGCCGGAATCTTGTTTTCCCAGAGAATTCTTCTTTTGGTCTCGAAGAGTTCCTCTGCAAACCCTGTGGTTGATCCAGTCATCGAATTCAAGAGGAAAGATCCATTCGCCGGTGCGGAAGAACTTAAATGGATATTTGACTTTGTCCATTTCGATTAGACAAACCCAAAGACCCCATGCTCAAATGGTAGAAGCTTCGTCTTTAAAATGCTCCTACTAACATCGGTCCTTCTTCCGGTGAAGCCGCCTTAATGTATTTTAAAGCATTTCCATCCGGTCTTCTTAGCTTGATGAAATGAAAAGCTTCATTAAAGCCTTTCGCTGGTTCGGGAGAGCTGCATTGATAAAATACAATTCCAAAATATCTCCTCCGGCCAAGTGTGGATTATTGGCCCAAGTCTCGTAAATCGCTTCCCCAATCCATTTCGGTAATTTTGAAATTTCGGGAATCCTGGTGACACGGTATAGATTGAAGCTAAAGCTCCAAAAGTATACCATTCGTACTTCATTTGGATGACTTCTGGTTTCATCCAAACTCGGGATACTTGCCACGAGATATCAACCATTGTTTTCTCGGGTTAATAACTTGTCTTGTAACTAGTTTCTCCCATTGTCGCCGATATACCGCATAGGAGAAATCTTAATCTCGTCATTTGAACCTTAGATTTGCCTGTCGTGGCCTAAGATTCAACTCTCCCTCTTTACCCCAGGTGCTAGGTTGACTTGAAGACTCGGGTTGTGACACCGGAGCTTCAACATTCGCTATTCTGATTTGTACATCCTCGGGGGATGCATCACCCGCAACACTTGTGATTATGGTACTTGAATCCATAACCTCCGGGTTAGAGCCCCGTACTCTCTCGGCCTCTTTTTGCACCGTAGGAGATGCGGCTGGAAGAGAGGCCCTTGCATCTTAAGAACAATTGTCCTTGAGCGAACCGGCATGCTCGTATTTGACTAGAAACGGATTTTCGGTCACTGTTGAAGTCGTCCCAAAGAACTCTACGCATTGAGACATAACGTCCCAAAATCTCGTTCTAGACTCTCCAGGTTTTCCCGAGATGTCTTACTCGTTTAAGGACCTCGTCAACGCGTCCTTCCATCTCGTGTCAAGAAATCATCTAAGTAATCGAGCCTTTTCTCGGTTTTGATTCAATTTTGTTTTTCGTAAAAGCCTTGACACTTGAATTATCAATTTTTAAGGTAAACTTTTTAGCCAAGAAAATAGAGGCCATTTTTAAAAGCCTTTTTTTCGATCGCAAAGAATTATTTCTCGTTAATATGCCACCGAGTTGCTTCACTAGGGGTGAATAACCCCCGCAAAGATATCTGCATGGCACTTCCTCGTTTGGTGTGACTTTCGTAAGAACTGCGCCCACCAATCATCACGGCATCCGTGTAAAGAACCGATCTGTCCTCGTCTTGGGAATTGCAAGCTTTGGAAGCTTTTTACAAACTTCTTTAAGTTGCTTAATTCCTCCTTGATGTTCATCTTCCCATTTGAATATCGCATCTTTTTTAAGCAATGGGCTAAACACCTTCCCGTAGTATGCCGATTGTTAATGAACATCCCAAAGAAAATTAACAACTCCAAGAAAACTCAAGTCGCTTCTTGTCTTTCAAAGTGTATCCGAAATCCCCGTATCTTTTCCACAATATGATTCTAGAATAATTCCAGATTCATCGATTTCAATTCCGAGGAATTCAATCTGTCTTGTTGCAATTACCGCCTTCTTCTTTTCAAAGCACTAATCCTTCTTTGTGACAAACATCCGAGAATATTTCCAAATGCTTGAGATGCTCCTTCATGTTCTTTGAGGCGATAAGAATATCATCGATGTACACAAACATGAAAGCGAAATAATCTTTGAATAGATTATCCATCTTTCTTTGATATATCCGGGGTGCATTAGCCAATCCCATAGGCATCACGCTCCAAATATAGTGTCCCTGTGGTGTAGAGAAAGTTGTAAACTTCTTACTTTCTTCCTCCATCTTAATCTGGTAGAATCCGGACTTGCAATCGAACTTTGAGAATATCTTGGCACCTTTGATACAGATTAACGGATGTTCTCTCGCTTGGGATATAGTATCCGTCGAACTCCAAAATGTTATTAATCCCTTTGTAATTAATAACAAGTCTTGGCTTTCCTCTTTTGATTTCTCCATGGTTTCTGACTAAGAATCCTGGACTGCTGTATGGAGAAACTCCTGGTGAAATTAACTTAAGGTTAAGATGTTCCTTAAGTATCTTTTGCATATCCTCACGATCTTCCTGGTTCATAAGGATTGGTTTGAATCTTACGAACTCGTACTCCTTTCCAGGTTTAACCTTTAAGGAAGCTTTAAGCTCGTTCTTATCCCACCAAGCCAAAGGGTCTTCATTGTAATTCCTTTGGATCTTCTTGATATCCTCGAGTGATATTTGTTCCTCTATGGTTACATCACTCTGTGGATTCTCCATTAGACTCATCCATAATTCGCAATGGCTTCCGGAGTGACTCGTTCTTCTCCTTGTACTCGAATGAATACAAGTTATTATCCCATATCTTCCGATCCTTCCGGATGGAACCAAATTGTCTATAGGATAATAAAGCTTCACCAAATTTCCTTCGATCCGCCATTTTTGGATTGCGAAGTTTGGCTTCATCACCACGCTTGTCGCGAAAATTAATAGGCATTTTTCTCGTAAAATGCTTCCCGATCTCTGGACAATAATCTTATGATCACATAAGGTTGTGAAAATAAGTCTTCTCGCCTCGTTCTCTTGTGTGAATCGCTTGAATGTTTGTAGGAAATTGTTTCCTAGCAAAATATATGCACTGTATCATGGAAATAGATTGGTGGCGTTTTCACTTTGTACCACGGGTACCGCCGCACCTCCGATCATGATTTCGCTTGTTTAATTCCTCTATTAAGAATAAGGATTCTTTTAGAGAAATCTCTTCCCGCAATAGCTGGTAATTCGTCTCCAATTTCTTTAGGAAAAACATCCGGCTTTGCAAAAAGACATATTCCGGCTCTGAATCAATATAGGCGGCGAAATACTCGGCCTTGTATTCAAAGATATAACATCCCAATAGAAATGTATATGGAGAATGGACTAGTGGTCATCCGATTCAGTATCTTTTATTAGCCACCGTGAACTCCATTCCGTCTTGTAATCTTTCCCAAGGTTTATGTTCCTCAAGAAATTCAATTCCCGGTATTAATTGTTCGGGATCTTTCCGCAACTCCTGTGATAGTAAGCTCAATTTCTCCTATCTTGAGCTTCCTTGATACCTTCCAACGATTGGTTGTTGGAGATAATATAGAACATCACAAGGAAAAATGTTATCCTTTTGAGTAATGTCGAATATTACTTCAACCTCTCGCCATCCTTCCTCGACATTTCAGCTCTTGTTGTTTTAAAAACATCGGGGATGCGTTGAACGCACTTGGTCTCCTTTCTTCCCAACGATCGCTACTCACCATTCTCGTCTTTGCCGAAAGACATCCTTCTAAGCTCAACTCGAGACTCCGACTTTTGTTGAAGATGGTTGATCTTGAATTATCATATCAATCTCCTTAATGGTTGGAGATTCAATGATTTCTCGGTAACACCACCTGGCAAAGTCCTCAAAGATTCTTGGGACTTCAATAAATTCCTTTCTCAAGAATACTTCGGAATGATGGGTATTCGAGAGAGCATAGGAAATCTTTGTATGTGATCGAGTAAGGCCTGTTTCCTTCTTTCATCAAATCGACTCTTTTAAAATCTTGATGAAGGGTTAGGACTCTACTGAAGTCTCGATCTCCCAAATTGTATGCAATTCTAGGATAAACATTAAATGCCAATTTCCCTGCATACAAATTTCCTGTAACTGCTCCAATGCATGAATCCTTGAGATGCGAGATTCGCTTGTCAAAAATAGCAAGATTGAGTGGCGAATCTATTCCTTCCTTGAATGTTGCCTTAATAATAACTCTTATGGCCCCTATGTGAATCCATGAGAGTGTATTTGCAACTTCTCTTTTAACTCTGCTTTTGATCTCCTGTATTTCTCTAATAGGGACCAACTGCATCTCGATCAGGTTACCGGTAAACTCCATCGGAATGGCTAATTCTCCGGTTGTTACCCTGTGAATAATTTGGTGTTTTCTGTTACGAAACCCAATCTTATCCAATGCTTTTTCCATAGCTCCGATTGTAAATCCATCATAGACTTGAAGCTTTGGATCTTCCTTCATGATTCTCATAAGAGTTTTATGAGAAACCGTCGTATGAGAGAGGAATCCTGACATATCCTCCTCGATCGCTTGTCAAGAATTTCTTCTTCACTCGATTTCGAAATGCCGAGTCACTTCCATCGCCGAATAGATCTCTTCTTCATAGATGCTCTCATCGAGGGTATATCCTCAAATTGATACACCGTATAAGATCTTGATAATAGACATGCCTTCCTCGATTTTCGTGTAGCCTCAAACTGCCTCGACTCTCGTTTTTGATTATTTGGGCAATCCGTTGAGATATGCCCTCTTGCTCGCATGTCCAAAGCAATTACGATCTTTGAAACTTTCATTAGCTCTAGTGTGAGCACGCCCGAAAGTTCTTCTCCTCGGTGTATCTTGCTGGTACTTGCTTGATTAGAACCCGATGATGAGGTTCTACTCCCGCACCAGGCCGGTCTTTTGCCCCGATTTATAACTTCGGGCTTTTTGTTTTGACTTAACCTTCTAGGTCTCCATGAAGACCTATTTCTTTTGTTCTTCGCTTCCTCGGCGGTATGGATGGCTCCTCTCCTTCTTCTTCTTGTGCCGCCTTGTTTGACCTCCCACAAACTGTTGGGATATCATTATCCACGCAACATAGAGGAACCGCTTTGTTAATTCCTCTTAATCTCTTGTAATTCTGTGCGCAGAGTCGCTTGATAGCACCATTCGGATAACTTGGCCTTTAGGAAAGACATTTTTCGCCCACGTTTCTACTTGACTCCACCCTTGTATTCCCCGATAAGCATTTCTCTCCAGGGACTCGGGATCTTGGCAAAGAATAGTCGTGCGCCTTCTTTTTCTTCAATCTTGGATTTCCACCAGTATTCGGTGAACAACTTGATATATTCGTCAATATGGCAAATATCCAAAGAACTCAAGGCTATAGAGGGCTTGTTTATATTTCTTTTTTTTTCATCCTCTAATCCTCGAAATAACCCGTGCCGATGAATTGGATTTTGAATAGTTTTGCCATACCATCGACAATTCCTTTAAGTGATTCCCCGATGTGACCGAACTTTTCGTACTAGCATCGGTCATATCCCTGCAATCTTCACCGATCCTTCAAGACTCATTTCAAGGAGTAAAATGAATGAATCCTTTGTAAGATCGAGGGTTTCTCGCCGAAATTCTCATAGTCAAGCCCATTCATCAATGAGAACTTCCTTGTTTTTAAAATGCGGGATGTCCAGATTTAACATCAACCCATACGGATGTATTGGTTCGAGGTGCGATCTTCCATAAGGCGTCGATAAACATTCGCCTTCCGGTAGGTTTGTCCAGTTCCCGCAAGAGGGTTTCGACCTCCTGTTCTCGAAAGTGGATCACTCCCGGTCGTGAAATCCCCAAAGATGTGGCATCCTCTCGCCCCGAGCTCCATGATGTGAACCCGCATTTTTCTTCGACGTTAGGATTAATCGGTGGCGGTGGTGGAGGAATTGGTCTACCTTGTGGGTCATAGGTAACCAAAGCCGATTCTCACTGCGTTCATCTTTAAATCTACAATACCTAATCCCGCCGAAGGATTCTCGCCAGTCGTGTAGATCTTTAAGATTCATCTTTTCTATATCCATCTTTTTAATTTTTGATGGATTTTCCTTTGATTAGAGCAATGAGCTTCTCCTCATCTGTCATCTTTCGTATAACTTCGGTTGGTTTCCCTTTTTGGTGTAAATAGGGTACCGCCCCAAAATCAATATGTTTCCTTCCTCCAGGATGAACTCTCTTACTGTCATCCTCCAGGTTCTTGACTCGTTTCAATATCATGAAGTAGTTCAAGAGTTTCTTCTCGATATTTCACCATCGTCTCCATCCGGTTCGATCCGATGAACTTGTCCGGGTAGATGAATATGGCGGTTGCCATAATTCGCACCGCCTTCGATTTCTCTAAGATCTTCGGAGATCTTAGATTTGTTTGGAAGTATCTCGTTCCACTCGGGTACTCCATCGGGAATCATTGTTCGATGGGAATTTTCATGAACGTTTCTTGAAGGTTCATCAAGTGAACATATAGTGGTCCAGTTAAGCATCCGAACCTTTATAATATTCGCTCGATTCTCGCATTGCCTTAAGGTTTCCCCGCTTCGGCTCGCTGTTCCTTTTCTTCATGTTGGTATTCCCAATATGAAACCTGGTCAAGGTATTCTTGTGCATACATCGTCAATATTTGACGATATGTCTGTAAGGGGTACATCTCGGACATCGATCCGGATCCATAATCTCGGAGTAATTTCTCCTCACCAATTGTTAATTACATAAATATAATAAATTTAACTAAAAGTTCTTAATAAACCAGTGCTCGATACCATTTTCGAGGATCGCAAGACCATGAGGAGTAAAATTGAAAATTGCAATGAAATTTATAGACTAGGTGGTAAAGTGCAACAACTTCAAAGTTTAAAGGGTAAACTGAAAACCAACCTTCATGAAACTAGGGGTAAATCTGGAAATTTAGGCAAAGTGCAAAATTTCGTAAAGTTGAGGTGGCAAAGTGTATCATTTCAAAGTTGAGGTGGCAAAGTGTAAAAACCTGGATAGTTTGGGGTGTTAACTGTAATTATCTCTTTATTTTTCAGCACATTTACATTTCTGCATACTTACAACATATCTGCTGATAAAACTCACATTTGCTATCCAACTGATTAATAACCAAGTGCTAAAGAATCAAGTGTTAAAACAAACTTAATACAAATCAAGGGTGTTAAGTCTTTCGCTGATAAAACCAATACAGTCAAGTTAAAGTAAAGGTTAAATAGCAGAGTTATTCTATCAACAGCTCTATCGAGTCTGTTGAGTGGCTAACTCAGCTGGATAACCAACTTAGTTGTCCCTCAAGGACGCAATTGTTTGAGTTAACTCTGTTATAATTTTAAAAGGACTAAAATCGAAAAGTTGGTAAGATTTATTCACCCCCCCCCCTTTCTAAACCTTACTCACACCCCTTGGGACCTACAGATTATTTATGTAATTGTTGTTGAAGTTTCTTTGTTGGCCCACAAAGTTTGCTTCCTCTTCAACAATAGCAGGATCTCTTGGAGTCACTTGCTGCATCGCTTCCAGTTTCATATTTAGCACGTACACCTGTTCTATGAGCATGGCGACTTTCTCATCCTGAACTTCTGCCACTCGTCGAACAGTCGATCTTTCAGATGGCCATGGGTAACTATTGTTCGCCATCTCCTCTAGTAACTCTAGTGCCTCCTCAGGATATTTCCCTAGTAGTGCACCTCTAGATGCAACATTTATAATTGTTCTTGTGTTACCACTCAAACCATTATAGAAGTATTGAACATGTTGGTAGTCAGGATATCCGTGTTGAGGGCACTTCCTTAGCAATTCCCAGAATCTATCCCATGCTTCATATAGCGGCTCAGCATCTAATTGCCTAAACTGGGCGATTTCAGATTTCAACTGCAGCGTCTTACTAGGGGGGAAGTATTTGGCTAGAAACCGCTAACTTAGTTCTGCCCAATTTGCGGCTGGTGGTGTTAAAGAGCATAACCATCCCTTAGCCTTATCGCGCAGAGAGAATGCGAAAAGGCGGCATCAAATGATATCCTCAGAAACACCATTCATCTTAACAAAGATCGCAAATTTCTAGAAAGACGCCAGGATGCGCGTTTGGATCCTCAACGGCTCTACCCCCAAACTGGTTTTGTGACACCATCTGGATCAATGCCGATTTTAGTTCAAAATTGTTTGCATTGATCGGCAGACGGGCCATATCCCCATAAGTTTGGCTTACCTCCAGCTGAAAGTAGTCCCTAACTGCCCTTCTCGCGGGCCTTTCCACAATTCCGTCCTGGGCGCCGGCCCCTGATGGGCACTCCTCATTGTTTCTGTTTTCTACTATGTTTGGATTAGTCCCATCCGCCATTGCTTTGGCTCTTTTTCTTAGTTGCTTAGCTGTCTTTTCAATTTCCAAATCAATGGGAATTGGCTGGGTTGATCTGGAACGCGTGATCATGCACTATTTGCACTAAACAAAAACAATGTTAAAATTGGACCAAAAAGAAAATAAAAAAAATTGGAAAAAGAAAAAGAAAAATATTTACAAAAAATTGCTTCAATTAAGATTGAACTACTTATTACTATATCTAAATAGAATCTAATCAATCCCAAGAAACGGCGCCAAAAACTTGTTCGCCAAAAATTCTTTTTAGTTCATACAACTGCAAGTGTACAGTGTAGTGTATAGGATAATGGCAAGCAAGGTCGTATTCCTCAAGGATTGAAGCTCGAAACACTTAGGCTATAATAACATCGTAATCCAATTTTATTGAAGCGACCGAAAATCAAGTATTTTAATCTAAGGAAAAATCGAAAAATAAGAAAAATAAAATAAATAAATTTGTGAACCCCACAAGTATTTTCAACATCATTAGGAGCAACCTTAGGCACATAATCTCAACATGTTTCTTCAATATTAAATGCGAATAAAGTTTTAGAAACCAATTCATGCAATTCTATGGGTTCAAATTCCTAATATCGTTTACTCCCATGGTCAGGTGGTGCGTAAATAGTTGATTAATAACAATTGTAGTCTGGTCAGAACGTTACCATTCTTATTAACTCCAAAAATATTTGTGAATTGAATGACTCCCCACAAACACGCCTGTCACACATGTTTCATGTCTGAATTCGATTTTCATCTTCTAGAACTCACTTGGTCGGATTATGGACTAGAAGTATGACATGCAATTTATTGGCCAAATAAAAGGCAATTATAAATAAGGACTCGAATTCATAAAATAGAACGCATGAATTAATTAAGAAAACAAATAATCATATTTAATACAAATCCACAGTTTCGATTATGCCCCTAAGATCCGAAAAATATGCCAAACATTAATTACAAACTCATAGACAAATCCGAATCAATATTATGACATCATATAAGCACAGACAAGAGTGTTCTTAGACAGAGAAAGAAAACCCTTTCTTGTCAGGATGGATTCCCCTTCCAAGCCCTCGAAGCTCTTGTGCTCCTTAGATGCGAAAGCCTTGTGGTGTTCTTCACGACCTAGCCTTTTACTCTCAGAAGCTCCTCGATTATTCGGTTCCTGTATTATTTGATGTGTTTTTGCTGTATGGAATGATGATTTTTCGTACAAGACTTGGTCCCCTTTTATAGATGCTTGGAGAGATCACTTGTAGAGTTGTATCGGGAAAAGAACTCCAAAAACGCGCTGAAACAGAGTCCCACATTGTCTAGTCGTGTGGGTCCACACGGGCGTGTTGCATTGGGCGTAGCCCTTTTTCGCATGGGCAGGCATGTCACACGGTCAGATGGTGCAGTTGGAATCCAAGTCCACACGGGCGTGTGATGTCACACGGTCCGACGGTCTTCTATTTTCTTCCTTTCTTCTCACACTCGTGCCATTTTGCAAACACAAATCCACACGGTCGTGTGAAGCTACACGGTCTGACCGTGTGGGCCTACTTTTGTTCTTTTTTTCCATCGTTTTGATCTTCTCTTTGCATTCGGCAATCTTGTCCAGGCATCCCTACTGGTATTTCTTCATTTTAAGCTCCGTTTCCTGCAAGAATTACAAGAATACGCAGTATCATGCCTTTTAAAGGAAACCAAGTAAAAATATAGTAAATATGCGTGCAAATGTATCAATTATGTATCATTTTAAGCCCCAAAATGCACGTATATTTTACACACATCATGCGCCCCTGCGAAGGTCAGTTATGCTCCATGTTTTGCCTTTTCCTGCCCGGTTTATCTGACTTCCAATTGGGTGTATTCGCTTGATTCTTGATGATTCTATAGTGCAATGCTCGTATGTATCACAAAATCACTTCAAATATCATTAAATTCCTACAAAACGAGCAAAGCGTAATACCTTTTCCACAAAAAGCGAATATATACCATTTTATATGAGTTATTTCATGTTTAACAACGATAATAACCTGAATTAAACCCCAAATTACATGCAAAACTCATACCTATCAACTTCAGGGCTGCGTTTTCTTAGACCTGGGCTTTTTTGGTTCGGTCCATTAGACCCAAAAAACTGGGCTAACCATATTTTTTCTTTGTATTTTCATGAGTTGGGCTGATCTGGGCTCTAAAATAGTGGCCTAGCCTGGCCCTACCCAATTTTTTGCTTTGGCCTGGTGGGTAGCCCGACCCGTTTGACACCTTTAACTAAGACCCTCTGATGCCTAAGTTAGTTCAGTTCGTGAGGTCGCTAGAAAACTTATATACGAAGTCAAGTAGTATGATGAATTACCTTATGCAATTGAGTTTATGAGGTTTATATAGTATTGATCCACCTAGGTCGTACAACCTAATTCCACATGTCAGGATCATAGGACCTCGCTATAAAACCAAGTACCAAGATCAACGGTGGGCAGAACACGTGTAACCCAACCCGTCACCTCATGTTAGGTCGTGTTGGGTGAAGACCCAAATAGAGAAGGCACAGATCATGGCATGTTTTGTTAATTTAGAAAAAAGAGTAAGGGCAATATAATATTTTTATTTAGATCCATATCACAATTCATTTCTTTGAATCCTAGGAACAAACTCAAACCAACTCAATGAGGAGATTTAGTATGATGATATTCAGAAAAATCAAATATTGTTATATCTCCAAGTATATTAGAAAAAAAGAGAGAAACAATCAACAAATCAAGTGCATCGTTTTGTATGTCCAATTACTAAAAAGATTAATTAATTCTAATTGATATTCAATATCATAATACATAAGTAATGATAATATATCTATATATCTATATATAAGACAAGTCTTTCAAAATAATAGCTTGGAATTTTCCCGCCCATTCTCAATTACTATAAAAAATAATTAAAATTTCTGCAACAAAGAAAATATTGATTATTATTGAAATGGTAGTTTTTGGTAGTTGACTTTCAAGGTGTCTTAAATAGAATTATAGAAAGATTAGTTTCGAATTTGAGTGTGTACACCATTAATTATTAAATTTGTTTTTTAGTTAATAATGTTTTCGTTTTTGATCCATTTTTTACATACAATATATCAAACTAATTATTTTTATAATGATTTTCAGTTTGACACCCATATATATTGCATATATAAAATAAAAAATATAAGATGTATTTACTCAAAATTTTATTTTGTCACGGGTTTTAAAAATTATGCATCCAGTCTATTGGACATCAATTTATATATTCATGTATTTTAACTATTTGTGATGTATGTATAGATGTTATTGATGGTAGCTCATTTATTCATAAATATATCATTACATTTAAATAGATTAAATTCAATTAAAAATATTAAAATATGTATCAAAATATTCTATATGTTACATATATTCATTCCTAACATTATTTATAGTAATATAAGAATAAACTAAATTTATATTTAATATAAACTTATATTCACAATAGTTTTTTATATATCAAAAATTAATTTTTATATTAATTAACATCCTTTTCATGTTAACAGATTTTTTTTTAATATTTATCAACGTATTATGACATTTAACTTTTAAAGTTATAATACTCAAACTTGTTAATGATTTAAATATGACTAAAATACAAATGGCGATGAAGTTGCGCCTTGCAGGTTTATGAAGAATCAACTTTCAATGGTCAAGTACAAATACATAGTTTTGAGTATATTTTTCACGATTATAAGGTATGATAATTTTTTTATTTCATCAATAAATATTAAATTATATTTTCCACCTATTATTTGATTCTATTTTAAAATTGTTACAACGGAGAGAGAAAGAGTTCGTAAAACTATTAGAAAAATGCACATGTTATAATACGAAACAAATGCGTCATAAATAAACAGTCATGCACAGAGTCTTAATAGTATATACTCCCACCGTCCCAAATATATAGTCCAATTTGACTTTTCACACAGATTAAGGAAAGTATTGAAAACTACAAATATGTTAAATATTTACTTTGTTTACCTTTATTTAATGAATAGTGTAAATTATAAAGTGCATATTAAATTGAGTTATACAAATAAAAAAATGGAAAAAGTACTATTAAATATAGAAAATGGACTATATAATTGTGACATTCCAAAAAAGAGTAGTAGACTATATATTTGGGACGGATGGAGTATATAATATTGGGAAATTTGTCCGACTATCCGCATTTTTAGGGGACCTAAATTAAAAATAAATGATACTTTGAAAAGTGAATGCACTTGAATAATGTGTTTCATAACGTAACTCTGTAGTTATCATTAATATATTAAATACTATGTATGTATTCAAATATATGTATTCCTTTAACAAGCACGAGGAACAGGTGGCCACCACAAGCAATTGTGGGATGGAGGTCAGGGGTTCAAATCCCTGCTCCATCAAATTGTTTGTGGGGTGGAGGTCAGGGGTTCATATCCCTTCTCCATCAAATTGCTCCCGGGGCATATGCGAAGTTGGTGAAGATTTGGTGGGAACTCATCTTGAATAGCATCCGTGTGGGTTCGATTCGGGAGAGATCGTTATTAGTAGATTGGGGTCGAACATAATTGTTCTCTTTACCTCGGGAGGATCTGGTTGTACGTCCAGACCGTCGCCGTAACACCGCCAAAGTGTGAAGATTTGGTGGGAACTCATCTTGAATAGCATCCGTGTGGGTTCGATTCGGGAGAGATCGTTATTAGTAGATTGGGGGTCGAACATAATTGTTCTCTTTACCCGGGAGGATGCAGTTGTACGTCGCCACAGACCCGTCAGAACACGGGTCGTGCGTGCACATCCCGCGGTTTACCTTGGCGGCAAAGAATGAGGAGCCGGAGTTGTTGTCTTCGGCGTAGTCGGGCGTGGCGCAGTTCTGCCCAGCTTAAAAAAAAAAAAAAAAAAAAAAAAGGAGGAACAGGTGGAGAAAGAGTTCACTTGAACATGATGGTCATACTTCTGAGGTCAGACATTGGTTTATGTACATTTATTTATTTTTTATGATAGTATATATTATTTTACACGCGCATCGATGTGCTTATTACAATCTGCCCATAATTACCACGCTCTTCCTAAGTATATACTATTACTAATTTAGCCCAGTTATTGACTTGCAATTTGTCAACTATATAACGTGTTCATTAATTTGCAATCTGTAATTTAATTGCAAAATCACTAATGATGGAATCTGATGAATATAGAACGTGTCATGTGGATGCGATCTCAATCTTTTAATGACCGATTTTGAATTCGATTTTTTTTAAGACAATCAAATTTATTCAGTAGAAGAATTTTACAAATAACAAAGATCAAAATCGTAGAACATATAAAATCATTAATATGTATTAATCTAAACCATAGACATATTTTAAATATATACATGTGTAATTGATTCAGTAGAATCATAAAATCACATATTCATTGGACAAATCAAGAATCTGCATCTACCACTAATCTTTCGATAATGGTCTTCTGAATCTTTTGCAACGAAAAAATCATCTAAACGAAAGAAACACTTTCGGCAAAACACCACTTATTACGTATAATTTTTTTTAAATTTAAATTGAATTTTGATTTTGAATATCGAGTTTTTTCAAGCCATAATTTGGTCCTTTTGAGTTTTATTACCAATGGAGCAATTTATTACACTATTTATCATATAAAAAATTAGTTAGTGCAACCTAAAACTTTTTATAAAAAAATATGCTGCATATAAGATTATTACTAGGATACAACATATTAGTATCCATGTATTCGGTAGGATTTGAACCCAAAAAATTTCTTGAATTTTGAAACCTCAACTTTATAATTTGAATAATGTCTTATTAATTAGGACCTCTCAATTACTTTAGACCACTCAATTTCAATCATTTTTTGGATACTTTATGTAGATTTGATTTTATTGATTTCAAGTCAGCAATATGAAGATTCAATTTAAGTTTTCAACCAATCACATAACAAATGGACAGATAGAATTAACTCAACTCAGACATGTTGACTGTTAGGTTCAATTAAATCAAGGGATAATTACAAAAAATATCATGAGGTTTGGGCTAATTAACAAAAAAACTCAGAGGTTTTTAAAAATTATAAAAAACCACTTGAGGTTTGATTTTGTCATAAATTTAAGAAATTAATTGTAATATTTTTATGAATGTTCGGGGATTATGAAGTGTTCTTTTGCTTATGAATTGGGAAAATGTAACCTTAAGTATTTTTTTTTTTTTTTGTAATTTTACAGAAATCTGCATTTTTTTTGAAAATATGATTACCTCAAATCTCAAGAGTTCTACCCTTCAAAAAATATAAAAATCTCAAGAGTTCTATAATTATCCCTTAAATCAAATATAAATAAAAAGTTTGTCTATTGTTGAGCCAGAAATGAACATGTCCATTTTGTCCCTTTCAAAGGGAAGAAAATGCAAGCCCAAACATTATCCAATCTTGTGAAACCTTTCACTTCTGAAAGAACATTTATTTTTCAACAAAAACAAATTTTGTCTTCACCCAAAAAATTTCATCTATCAAATTATCAACATAAATGTAGGCCACCATCCACTCTATGAAAAAGGATGAACTCACTTTTTTTTTTTTTTTTTTTTTTTTTTTTTTTTTTTTTGATAAGCTCCTTCCGCGCTTATTATCTTACGCCTCGGCGACAATAAACCCATTTCCTCATTCATGAAATGAAATGCATGGATGCACGACGACTGGCCGAGTGTTCGACGGGTGGTCGGACGTACAACCAGATCCTCCAGGTAAAGAGAACAATTATGTTCGACCCCAATCTACTAATAACGATCTCTCCCCCGAATCGAACCCACACGGATCTTTATTCAAGATTATGAGTTCCCATCAAATCTTCACTACGATGGGAGCAATTTGATGGAGTAGAGGATATGAACCCCCGACCTCCACCCCACAAACATTTGATGGCGGGGATTCAACCCCGACTCCACCCCACAATCAAATGCAAAGCTGCCCACCTGGTTAAAGGATGAACTCACTGCCCCAGCAAACTATTGAGTACAAATGACATAATAAGATGGGGTCCAGTGACATGTGATTATTTTCTTGATGTAAAATATTCCTTTACAATATATTATAATTTATATTTGGGATAGTAACAGTCTAACAGAAGGTTGACTAAATTTGTAATATCCACCAAGAAAAAAAATTGAATTTGAGACTTTATAAACTCTTTAAAAAAAACGTACGTTCACCCCAACTTATTCTTGAAATAAAATTTTACTTTAACAAATTTCTGAATTTTGATAATTTTAATTAAAAATTATGATTAACAATATATTAAAAATCTATTTTTTTATTTATCTAAATATTTAAAAACTTAGTTTAAGACAAAACTTAAACATTTTATAAATTCTAATAATAAAGGACCTTATAAGTTTTTTAAATGGGATAGTTACAAAAACAACCCATGAGGTTTGGGATAATTACAAAAAAACCAAGAAAAGTATAAAAAATACGAAAAAGAAAACTAATGTTTGGTTCTGTCTTAAATGTAAGGGGTAATTTTTGTAATCATCCCTTTTTAAAATTGATTTAGCCACACACACACACAATTAACACAAATGGAAATTAGGCTCTTACTCAATAAAAGAGGGTAACACGTGGAAACGAATCAAATTTTCCCACCATATTGTTTTTATTATTATATAACCAACTAAGGCAAATAAAAAATGGTCGCCACTTGAAACTCTCTGCTTTCCTCTCCGCTGGCAAAAACCCTCAGTTCCTCCGTGAAAAAATGCTCTGTTCTGGCCGGATTTTAACGGTTTCATATGCTCCGACGCCGTTTTATTCATCGCACTCCAGATGCTATCTCCACGGAAAGCTAAAAGCCAATCTCAAATGGCGATCCATGGCGTCAGACGCCGACGCATCCTCTTTTGCCGCATCCGTTGACTCCGATTCATCGGCCGAAAAAAAGTCCGCCACTTAATTTGTCTATAGATTTATGATGTGCAGCATCTTTTTAGTGTTGTTTTGTTTCTAATTTATTCTTTTTTTTTTTTTGGTGAATTGGATTGTGAACTGAGTCCTGTTTCGATGCAGGTTTTGTATAATAGAAGGGCCGGAGACGGTCCAGGACTTCGCAACAATGGAATTACAAGAAATTCAGGAAAATATCCGGAGTAGAAGGAATAAAATCTTTTTGCAGATGGAAGAGGTTAGTGTTTTTACTTTCTTTTCCTTTTCATGTTAAAAACTATATAGATGTTAGATTCTGTGATATATATACAGAAAGCAAACGTTGATTTTTAATAATTAATTGATTTAATTTTTTGAGGTAATTCGTTACGCAGTTCCTCATTTCTGGAATAAGAGTGGACTATTTACTATCTTGCTATCATGATACTTTGTAGGTTCGTCGGCTCAGGATACAACAAAGAATTAAAAACACCGAGCTTGGGATTGTGAAGGAAGAGCAAGAAAATGAGCTTCCCAATTTTCCTTCGTTCATTCCATTTTTGCCTCCTTTGGTAAACCTTTTTAGTGCTTTATATGAGATAAATTGTTTGATATTATCTACAACTTATGTAGTAATTCGTTGAGTGTTGTCTCATAAATAAATTATGTGCAGAACTCCTCGAACCTTAAACAATACTATGCTACTTGTTTTTCACTTATTGCTGGGATCATGCTTTTTGGCGGACTTCTAGCTCCCACTGTAAGTTCTGCTTTTTGTTATGCTTCTCAGGAAATTGATGAATTACTGAGGATAAAATTTTAATATTATGCTTGGTTTAATTCTAATTCAATGTCATCATGTGTATTATTAAAAATTAAAAAAAAAAAAAAGATAAAAAAACTATTGGTTCATGTTATTGGTTTGGCTGTTCAACCATCCTGTTCCTTGCTCGAACATTATATGGTGATTGTAACATGAACTTGTCAACTGACTATATTCTTCTTTCACTACCTTGAAAATACAATATTTTAGTGCTAAAGTATGGATGGACTTGATTTAGGATTTAGGATAAACTGGATTATCCTTGTGTGATATGGTTGAGGGTGATGTGACACGAAATTACATGAAAAATCTGCGATTTCTAATTTTTATTTTTTTATTTGTTTTGGGCAAGGGTGGGTGAGCTTCAGGAAATCTACGTCTGAGGATGCTTTCCATGAGTATAATGTGCATAGATAAATATCTGACAATTTTAGTGCACATTTTTAGCATTGTATGATTCAGTTATATCCTCAAGATAACAAAGAAGTTGGCTTACTGTTGATTGCTCAAGCCTGATACATTAGCAGCTCTTGTTCTTTTAACCTATAGTAGCAAAAAGTAGGCACCTTAAGAGAATTAGGGGGAAAAAAAGGAAATGAAAAGGTTTAGGATCTTTTATTGAGAATTTATTCTATCAAAGGCGAATAAAGGAATAGAAGTTCTAGATGTTCTTATATAGTCCAGTATGGTTTCTAATCCTTACTATTGTTTTTTCTTTCTTTCGCCAGCTGGAGCTAAAACTTGGATTAGGAGGCACGTCATATGCTGATTTTATCCACAGTATGCATCTTCCAGATCAATTGAGGTATGCTTCTAGATTTTTGATATAATCAACTAATTCATGTTCTTATTGATGATGATGCTTTTGGCATTTTATCCTACTCTTTGCCTTCTGGTGCGCTTAAATCAGTTTTATCTTTGGGTGGGATACTAAAAGTATACATTTACTGCCCAAAGATAACATATGCATCTCATGTAGCCTTAGTATAATATGCTCATGTTATTTCAGAAATTTAATATATGGATGAGGATTGTGAGTGTCAACTGCTGTCAGCTTCTCCGTACACATTGTTAAGAATGTACAGTAATGTTGTACTATGTTGTCAATCTGATTCTGAGTCTTGAGTTATAAGAGGACTTTATTCTTGAATTTATCTGCTTTTGGCTTCCTTTGGTCTCAAATCTGAATTGTTAAAAGATAGCGAGTTGGTCAGATCCTAAGAAATCTTCAATGCAGTTTTCATGCCAACATGTTATTCTCCAAATTTTTTATAATTCCATTTGGTGGTACCGTGAAGGTAAACAACTGCCTAGTAAGTGTATAATGGAAACTGAGGGCACAGAGGTTACTTCTGGTTAACCTTTTGGGCTTTCAGCATGGAGGAACAGTTGATGGGTTCTAGTAATCTGTAATGGGAAGTGGCAAAAGATTTTGAACCAGTTGTCTCAGATGAATGTAGAGTACTAGGTGATCCCTCCAATCTCTTTTTCTGCTTGGTAAATTGTACTTGTGGATTAGACCAATACTGTGATGGCTGGTAGCTTCTTAATTCCTTGTTGTGCACACCTTTATTTACCAAAATGGTTTGTGTTGATTAATCTAGGTTGGTCTCTGATGTCAAAGTAAAATGTAATAATTTCAGAATGTGGGACATGTGGACTCTGAAGATTAGATGTGTTGCACATTCAGGTTTAGGGGTATTGCATGTGCTTTCATGTCCTTACTAAGAATGTAAGTTTATGAACTTTGTAGTCAAGTTGATCCAATTGTGGCATCCTTCTCGGGAGGAGCAGTTGGAGTTATATCTGCTTTGATGGTGGTGGAGATAAACAATGTGAAGCTGCAGGAGCATAAGAGATGCAAATACTGTCTTGGTACAGGTAATTAGTGGATTATGTGATTTTTTTTAGCTTTAATTCTTTTAAAAGCGAGGGGATACAGGCGATGTAAGTAGTTATCCAACTTTGACTCGCGTTGGTTTATTATGTAAGATTACACGATACCAAAATCTCTTTACCCAACTTCATTTCCCTTGGCTACAACTTTGACTTCTTAAATTAAATATCACCTCCAATATCTATTTGGCAGGTCAGTTATTCACCTGAGATCCTAATAGATATGTTGTCCGTGAATGAAACCATCAATGATGATGAAGAAAAATATATTCTAATAACCGTGTGTAACTGGTATATATGTGTGTGTGTGTGTGTGTGTATTCACAGTTTCTTGCCACAAATGACATGCTGCATTCCTTCCTTGATCCCTATATGCTAGCTTTCCTGATTTTGCAAACAACCTACCTTTCCTGTTTGCATTTTTATCAGTACACATTTGTTTTTCGTTTTTGGAGGCCACACACCTCGGTAATTAAAAAGCAAAAATGACCTCATTTTTGCTTGCTAGATGGGAGTGCATGTTGATAATTTATGACAATTTGTTTCTGATTTACAGGATATCTTGCTTGCGCTCGCTGTTCAAGCACTGGATCTCTTGTTCTTATCGATCCAGTCTCAACATCAAATAATGGGAATCGGCCCCTGTCACCACCTAAAGCAGAAAGGTGTTCTAATTGTTCAGGGTCCGGAAAGGTATGCTCTCACGTTTCATGTTTACATTTATCTTCACCTATCAAACATGAAAATTTTACTTTCTGATTTTAAAGGTTGGTGATTGTTTAGGTCTTGATTAGTTTTGGTAACCTGTGGGCGATGACAGTGATCACTTTAAATGATTATAATTATATTAATGGTTTGTGCATCTGTCATGTAATAGGTGTGGTCGTTCATTGCCATCTCTCTCTGTTAGTTGTGACAGTTATTAAGTTAAAGATAAGGACAATTACAAATAGTACCCTTAAATTTTAGCCTAACTACAAAAATTACCAGTTATATTCTAAATTGCGAATACTCTTTTTGACCTGTATTTCTGTTTTACAAATTGCTTGGTACTTTGCATTTACCATAGAATTTTTTTTTGTTTTCTTTTTTTTTTTTTTTAAAAGAAACCATCCAAACTTCGTGGGATGTGCACTTTACCCTTTGGAGCCCACCGCAGGCGTAATATTCAATCGACATTCCCTCATGTGCCCAGTATGTGCAAAAATTGTTGCATTTTGCCATCTGAACTTGGCATAATTTTGCACTTTATCTTCTCAGAATATAAATTTGTATATGCATGCATTTGATCCTTTTTTTTTTTTGGGTATTACACATCCACAAAAATAAATTTAGCTAACATCTACTTTTAAAAATAAATTTCAAGAAAATTATTATTTTTATAACTTGAATCATAAGTTTTATCCTTTAATTTTCTTTGTTTAATTTTTTAACTAAAAAAGATAATTTCAATGACATTACATTTTTTTTTCCAAAATAGACATCAATTAAATTTATTTTTGTGGATGAGTAATACTACAAAGAGATCAAACACATGCATATATATAATTTTATTTATTTTAATTCTGGAATGACAAAGTGCAAAATTTACATATAGTTTAGATTGCAAAGTGCAACAACTTTTGAGTGTGTCAGGCACGTGAAGCAATGTCGATGGAATATTCCGCTAACGGTGGGTTCCAGGGGGTTAAATGACGAACTCCAAAGTTTGGATGGTTTCTTGTTTAAAAAAAAAAACTTTATATAGTAAAGTGCAAAAACGACCATAATCTGGCTGGGAAAAGAAAAAAGGTTTTTCCTTTTTACTTATATATTTGTTATGTTGTAGTCATTGAATCATGAATATGATGGATTGGTAGTTGGAACAGTTCGGTCATTGTTATATATTTCTGTTTTGCAGGTCATGTGCCCTACGTGTCTTTGCACGGGAATGGCTATGGCAAGTGAGCACGACCCACGGTTCGATCCCTTCGACTGATTTAGGATAACTTCATTGACAACTTAGACTACTTGAAGATGTAAAAGGTTTTTTCTTTCATACATGGTTTGCCCCGAACACAGCTTTTTTTTTTTTTTTTCTTTTTATGTCCTTATACCTCAAATATATTTGCCTGTTATGTGTGGCAAAAACCTGCATTGGCAGTTGACTTCAACGTCCAAAATTCAGTCATGACCTCTATTTCTCAGCTTGTAATAAATAGTGTGTAACTTTATGTAATGATAGATGAACCATTTTAGCAGTGTTGTTTCATTAAATATAGCAGGTTAATCCGCTTTTTTTCTTGCCTAGTGTAGTAACTGAAACGTTATGTTTAAGAGAAAGGGATAAATTTTTTTTTTTTTTTTTGAGAATGAGAGAGGGATAACTACATAGACGCACTTTAAGTTTCACCATATCATTGAAAATTCTCAGGCTCCAATTGGATTGATGGATTTGAAGCTATGGATTTCAAATTCATAATAAAAAAATCCATTGAGCTCGTTTGGATAATATGATCTTACAATGGATTTCAAATCTGTAGCTCTTTTTTGGAGTTATTTTTTAAGTCATTGAGGTGGATTTTAAATCCATCTCATGATGGAAACTCCATTCTAAATTCTTTTGACAAATTCTCCCCCTAAATCCAAATCCATCAATCTAAATAGTCTAACATTTATGAAGTTAAAGGGACATCTTAGTGATGTTAGAATGTACAGACTATAGTGATTGTGTTCCATTATAAATACTTTATGGCTCCATTTGGATTGATGGATTTGAAACTTTTGATTTTAAATTCATAATAACAAATTTATTAAAATTGTTTTTTGAAGTCATTGTAATCAAATTTCACTTCCTTGGAAGTTGTTATTGGAGTAATTTCGGAGTATTTTCAAATTCCTTTTACATTTAGTCGTTGAAATTATTCTCAATATCCTCTCTCTAAATCCAAATCCAAATCCAAATCAAAATCCTTACATCCAAATGCAACCTATAACTCATTATGATAAATATTCAGCAACTAGCAAAGCAATATATATATATATATATATATATATATACACACAATAGTTTCTTTTGCTAGTTTCAATCCTTCCATTATATTAATTTTTTCTTTTGTTAGTTTCTTTTTTTCTCGCCCAAATTTCCCCAGACTATCGGCAATCACCTGCCAGGCTCCCACCACCCACACCCATTTCCAGCCCCACCCGTGACAAGCAGCGGATGCAGGATTTTAATTTTGGAGGGGCGAAAAATTGTTTGAAGTTTATATCAAAATTTTGGGGGAGCAAATTCATATATTTTAACTACAATTTTTTTTTTTTGGAAACTTTAGGGGGATGAACTTGTGGAAAATTTACCCGTGCCCGTGACCCGTTAGCCCACAAACCCCAACATATCGTATTCATTATGTGCAAGAATGCTGTAATTTCAAATATTTGAATCAAATCCGAGTATGAATGAAGAATGCTCATTTTTCAAGATCAAATGACATCTTACAATACTTACTTAAATATGAGACATAAAATAACGCCTTTATCTGGTAGCATCAATGACAGCGTAGGTCGAAATATGGTCATAATGATTTATATTCCTCTATCAAACGAGAAGCATGGAGGCGTGATGTAGGAACTGTCGTGCATCCAAGACTCTGTAAATATGCAATCTGCCATTTGCCAATAGGAAAAAAAGAAAAAGAAAAAAGAAGAGTTAGCTCAAATTTGAATGCAAGAATAAAGAATTAGTGCAAATGTCTTTTTTTTCCCCTTGTTTCCAAAGGCATCTCATGAATCAAATATTCACAATGGACTACAAGTTGCAATAGCATACAACAAGAAAGTTCAACTAATCTCAAGCCCTGTTTAGAATGGAACAGCAAAATCCTTCTATTGCTATCAGAGGCCCCCAGTAAAATTTAGCAAAGTTTTCTTAGGAACCACAGGAACATTTTCCCAATTTGTTTACTACAACAAGTAATAATATATATTATTAGGTAGCATTAACTGGAACAGTAAATCACACAGGACATTTAATCAACGTCGACAGATAAGAACAAGAAGGTAGTACTCTATTCTAACAACATGCATATCATTGTTTATTTGGACATTTAATCAAATACCAGCAACTTATAGAATTTATAACAATTTCACCATGTAATCTGTGATGACAGAAAAATGAAAAAGGCTTAAAAGTATTAGATCCAATTTAACAAACTTCACCATGTCACTGGTGCTGACAGCATACTTAAAAAAAGGCTGGCACACTATCAATTTGGTTTTGAGAATGCACTAATGCAGAGAGTAAGAGAAGAACTAGAGATAATCATATATTTGATCAAATTGTTCAACAGAATAAGTTCCATCAGAACACAAACTTCAGATATGAATAGTGAAGTTCATCACAACTAGGCAACAAAAGACAATGTCAAACGATAATAATGAGAAAATTACAAATCACCTGTTTAGGAGTTGGTTCTGATGAATTCATAGCACTCTCAATTCTTAATTTCTGAAAATGTTCCTGAACAATGAAAATTGTAAATGACCTTAATAAACTAAATATTTGAAGGACCATATGCATGGAACTTTAGAAAGTAAAAAAACAAGTTTGTGTACACACATGTTGCTTCATTTGACTTAAACCAGTACCACACATTAAAAAATAAATAAAAAGACAAAATACAAAAAATATTATTAACCCATGCAGAGGACTTAAAAAGCGCTGTCAATTGAAACTTAAAGTACACTTACCTGTTTTTCTCTCATTAAATGAGCACGCTTTTCAGCAGGAATTTGCAACCACTTCAGAACCTTAATGGAAAAAATCAAGATATCATTTCAGTTGAATGAGAATATGTTAAGTGAGCCTAGTTCTCCCTCATTATGTGGATATTGTTGTTTCATTGAAGCATTCAGTATATATTAAAACAGAAACTTACTGATATGGCAAATTGATAAGCCTCATCAGATGATAAACAAGACTTCAACTCTCGCAAAACATCCTGACAAATGACAAAGGAGTCATGTCTCCCCGAACATTCATGACAACGATTTACTTGCACTAAGATAAATGCATATATATGGTGACAGTATATAAGCTCATCCTAAACTTAAGTAAGTGATAAGTGATTTTAGCATTAAACTGACAGTCCCCTTAATTTAAACCGCAATTTTAACTTGAGCATTCTATATTAAATATCAATTTTTAGTCGAGAAAATCCTAAATAAGGATCTCTAGAAAGCCCATTTTATGAAATTTCCTTTTTTCTTTCGTACTTCATCCTCTGGATAATGAGTTGCTTGTTTGAGTACCTTAAATGTGTGCTCAAGTGAAAGTTGTCAAAAAGCAGAGCAGGACAAGGGGTCAAAACAAAACTAAGCACTTAAATGCAAAAAGATACAGAAATTAAAGCAGAAGTTAACACATCTTCAAAATGGAAAAGATTGAGAACATGAACTACTACAACCTTGTGTGTGGTTTTTGGCCCCAGAGCGTTCATAGATGACAAAACCAACCTGTAACAGAATGAATCAGAGATATTTGAGTAGCATAATAGTAAACATTAAATAGTTATCCATATTTTCACCAAACAATTTAATAGAACAGCTCAGAGGAAGCAACTCGATACATGCTCTAGCATGAGACGAAGGTGCAGATGCACTATTTAAATGGGTTGCTAAAACCTATTTTTAAGCACCAATTGCAATTTCCCATAGAAGAAAAGGCTGAAGCAGATATTAGGTTGTTTTAGAGAAATGGAAATTCAATATTAGCTTGAGTATGTAGTGTATTTCCAGTTAGGAATACAATGAGTATAACCTCATTCAGTATTTTCCGCTGTGGAAAACTGGAGCTTAGTTTCTCGGTATTATCAGAGACCAATGTGAGGTCTCACCTTAGTAATTGAAGAAACATGAAGAAATGTTCAACCTTGCCTCACCAAATTACAATTGGAAAAAAATGCAAGAGACCTTTCTTTTACAGAAATTTGATGAATTGGATGGAGGAGTTAGAGGTATTTATGATTCACCTTGTTAAGTAATCTCTTGGGGTCATGAAATGCAGGCTTCTTTGCCCATTGATGGAATAAATGAGAAACGACAGCTCGGTCCTCTGCACTAAACCTGTAAACTTATGGGAAATTGAAATTAAAATTAACACACTCTTAAATATTTTCATCAATATTATTACGTTCCGCTCATCATGGGTACGTGTTTGAAGAAAACCTTTTTAAAAAATTACTGCTACTGTAGTTCTCAAGTTCACTAGGCTCTTTGGATGCTTCATTGGATAAATTGTCAACTGCAACTTGCTGCATTGTATTGTTTTCAGGAGATTCTGTTCTGAGAGTAACAGAAACCAGTGGTGCTTCTTTCACAGTTTGTGGGCAAGTTTTCTCTGAACTCACTGAAATAAGCTCTTCCTACACCAAAATGAAATAAATAAGATCTTAGACAAACAACACCAGAAGGATAAATGAGAGTTATAGGATAATTGTACGATAAGTTCTACACTAAACTTCAAGGGCTCATGAAGAAGTTGAGCATCACTATAACATAAAACTCTAATGCAACAAATATGCATCATTGCACTGGTCGAACAAACAGACAATTGATGGCTAATCTGGAATAAAATTCTAGAATACCATGAAGGCCATCGCTTCTGGTAGAAGTTTCTGTTGTGTTACAAGGGTACAAAAAATTGTAAAGTGATTTCGGTTATAAGTCGATCAACCTGAACATCGACTTCCAAAGTAAATGTTGTAGGATGTGAACATGGTCATCAGAAAAAATGATGGCTATAGTGCCGCTATACAAGAGGAATATCAAGCGCCATACACCGTGTTACAATCAGATAATCTGTTGAAATAACCAACTTCAGCAGTTCAACAATTCAAACACGTGATAATTTTTCTGCAAGTTATCTGATAAAAAAGACCTATATGAGGTTCAGCGAGAAACTTGATCATTTTTATTTTCAATTTGGAATTGGAAGTTGGAATATGAAGAATGAATCTCATAAATCATCATACATTACTGTTTCAGCAATAGAGAGCAATTGATGTACACAAGCTCTCAAAGATTATGATTTATGGTTTATTATGCAAATTCAATTGTAACTATTTTTTCAAGAATTTGAATTCGACCAAGTTCATTCATATCAGCTAATTACACATGACTCATCCGTAAATAATATCAGTTGGAGATCCGTAACATTAGCAGAAAAAAGAACATTTAGGCTGTTTCATCTAGCATATACTTCTGCTTTGGGTTGGCATGTTCTCAATGTGCATAATTCTAAAACAACATGCCTACATTTTCCATGCAATCTACTGTCTAAGCATGCAGTTTTGTGCTATTCAAGGGAGTATGGTGTGACCTACGGATCATTTCATGTTAAATAGTTAAAATGAATTATAGGTATTTTATGATCATTTCTTTCACAAACGACAAAAAGGGAAATGAAAGGTAATGGTCTCTAAGGAGATCAGGACCAATTTAGGAGGCATCAGAAATGTTCTTTTTGACTTATGTAAAATGGGGGACAATAGATATCAATATTCATATTGTGGATCAACCTATGCATACACGTATCATAGAAGCTAAGTTCTCATTGATATAACCCGTTGATTTACCTAATGGATTGCACAGTGGACAGAGTAGAGTTCTTATATCTTTCCTAGTTTATTCTCAACTTGAACATCAAACATGTGCTTTTTGATTCAATCTACCTTGGAATGGGTTAGAAATTAAGAATTAGTTATTGAAGATTTTGGAGTTGCGGATTTAGTTGAAAGTGACACACTGAATGTGAGGTATGTTAAGAAAAACTATGTTTTGGTTGTGCAGAATGCAGATTTTCATCATAAGGTTTCAAATCAAAACAGATGATTCGGTAATTGAATGAAAAGTTCACCTGGGTCTCGAGTAGGTGATGTGGAATTTCTCTAAGAAACCGTGATGGTTGAAGAACCTGAAAAGAAGTTTCCTGAAGCTTAAACAAAACAGGTAATGGAGAACTTAGAAACAGATTGTTGAACCCACCTGCCAATTAGAATCCGCAATCACATATAGCATGAAAAGTTTTTTACGCGCACGAGTCATCGCAACATATAACAAGCGCCTCTCTTCCTAACAATACTAAAGCAAGTTAGATGGTATAGGATATTTTTTGGATTTCTGTCAAAAGTTTTGATCCAAACATAAGCTTACCTCAACTGAGGTGCCATTTTCATTCAGAATGCCATTGTATTCATGCAACAAGGGAATCTCGGCTTCATTTGCCTGGGTACCCAAACATTAAGTCCATAACCAATAACATAAAATATAAACAAAAAATTCCAGATCCTAAAAAGAACATCTTTCTGCGGCAAACTGCATATATTCATTCAAATAGTATGACATGTAACAGCCAGAACTGAAACTATAGAAAAGCCAAGATTCCAACTGGTACCTTCACAATGAAAACTGTATCCCACTCTAAACCTTTTGACTGCAAAATGTAAAGAGAACAGAAAAATGGTGTTGGTATAAAAATTGACATTTGCAGTAGCATCGATCCCAACGGCAAAAAACTAAGGTATATGGCAGTCAGGGTGTAGAAGAACCTGATGGATTGTAGTAAGAGTAATTGAGTCTTGATTTTCATGCTTTCTCAATCGAATATTTTCTCGTTCCCGTCCAGAAATATAGTCAATAAAAGCCTTAAGTGTAGTCATGCAACCTTTCCCTTGTGTTATACTATCATTGCTGCATTCTACAACATTATGTATGGTTGTCAAAAACAAGGACACATCATCCAACAGATACTGCAACACCTGCATAGTGGGGCAAACAAATTATTAATTATGGCCTCTCTATCTACAAAATTATACTTACCATACTTGAGGAAAATTATATTTATTATTACAGTAAAATTGAAACCATAAAATAATCCTATTGCCAAATGCATCATTGAGAATGAAAAATGACAGGAGAAAGTGATCCATGCTTACAGATCGAAGATCATTGTCTTCATTCAGTAACTTGCCTCCATCAACATCAAGAACTGCTCGTTGTTCAAGAAGATACTTCTACATTAACAAAGATCGGAAGCACAACTTTTGTTGCCGTTATACAAGTATATAGAAAGTCACTTGTGCCAGTTGTAGTAAAAAAGTTTGAAAAGGTAATTGCTATGCAGAACCGATCATGAAGGATATAAATGAAATAGGATTAAGAAATAAGAAAGTGAGATGCAAATATAGATTTAACACCCACCTAGAAGTTCACCAAGAACAAAATTTATCTTCCTATATGCAAAATATATCGAAGATAGAATTGAGATTGGCAATATAAAGAACTTGACGATGAAGAGATGCTTAAGTGTGACTCAAGAAAATCCAAGTATCGCTATGACAGTAACTATTACGGCTCCCACCGTTATTCAAGGAGCAAAAATGTTGAACATCAGTAATAGCAAAAGAGCATCACTGGCCTACAAAAAAGACAATCACAAAATATTTCATTCATTGACAACATTGTTAATATGTGAGCCTTGAAGTTTTAGTGGCCATCAATGTATGAGTACATGCTATGTTACCTACTTCTCTTTGCCTGGTGGTTGTTCTTTCTTCTCTAAACAGTGGCCTCATCAATTTATTTATATCAGATACACAATTTTGAGACAGAAAAGTTGGAGAGTTTTTGAGAGGTCGGAGACATTGAGACTAAGAAAAAGCTTTGAGAGATCATTGTAGTTAGTGAACTGAGAGATTGTTTTCCTATTATATTGAGATTAATTAGGCAATACTTTCTGTAATTATCGTACACTCTCAGTTGTCATAGTAGAATCACTCCCCTTGCCTGTGGACGCAAGCTTGTTATCACCTGAACGGCTGAACCACGTACATACTAGTGTTATTTTATTATTCAATTCATCTACCATCATTTTATTGATTTATTCTCATCTAATTATACTAATATACTGTTTGATCCAAGTTGCAGCAGTCTAACATTTACTTAGATGCATCCCTTTTGAATATATGAAAGCAAAGCCAACCTGAGGTATCATGTTTGTCACCGACGTTATGACAGCAGAAATTGACTGTTCCTGCAAGCACGAAACTTGTAAAATGACAATGTCATTAAAACTTATTACGAATAAAAGTAGGGAAAAGATACTGGGCCTTCAGAGAATCAGCTAACACATAGATAACATGCCCACATGGTTCGCAAAAGGTTAAATATATAGCATGGGCAACGATTCAAGAAAAGGTAAAGAACCTTAGATTTACAAGTTCCAAACTGAAATGAACTTCATCATCTATCAACATATGTGGCAGTGATACAAATCTTTACAGCAATAAACCAATATTAATAGGTAATCTTGCACAAATCTTTTCACACATTAGCAAATACACACCAGTCAAACTCGTCAAGTTGACTTACCCTGTAAACAAGTTTTGATATCATGTCTAGAGTGTGCAACACCTTACGCCCTTGCGTCAGTTGACTCCTATAATCAATTATATAGTCAAAATAAGGTACATCTAGTAAGAGTTTGACAGGCTTCATGAGTTGAGTGCAAACTACGATCAGACACGAACAGCAAAATTAAAAAGAACATAAAACTTAAGATAAAGAAACTTGTAGGTAAAATAACGAATCTATAAATGCTCTTGTTAAACAAAATGTTGCCTAGAACGAATAAAACACAAAATATTTATCGGGAAAAGGCATTTTCTCATGCTTCCCATAGAGAATTTTTCCATGATGAACTAGGACAGGAACAATAGTTTGATAATCCTATCAACCAAAAATGATGTTAATAGGAATGATCTGCGTAGATGAAGAGGAAAAAACCGAAGATTTCACATAGTACATTTGATCAAAAAAACAATGTAGATAGATTTTGTACCCTTCGTTCGATGGTCAATTTATATAGGATCAAACCTATGGGACTTGAGGAATGATATAAAAAAAGAAAGGGAAAAAGAAATTTATATTAAATAAAAATGAAGTAGAAGAACCCAGATTCCAAATGAACAAATAGAATATGACCTTTCTGATTCTCCAATGATGCTTAGTTTGAGGTCCTAGAGAAAATAATAAACTCATTATACAATATTCATCCAATAGCATGTCTTTTTATTATATAGAGCTACACAATAAAGAAAAGCCAATCAATCCCGTTCCCTCTATGGGGAATTTTGCCAAAAAATGGTGCATGTTAGGGGTGAAACCTATCATCAGTGACCACCAATTAGGGCATCAAATACAAAATTTGCACGAGTTGTGGTTTCAGGAGCTTATTTCAAATTAGTTTTTTTATTGTCTTTTATTCTTAAAAAAATGCCAGCCGTCTCAGTGGATCAAAAACCATGGTTCCATATTGATTACTTGGAAGGTTTTTTGAGCTCAGTTACTAATTCAACAAACAAAAGAGTCCAACAGATTTTGGCGTTTGGCTTGAGCTAGCTTCGTAATAAAAGGTTGAACCTTATGGACGTATAAAAGAGAAAACCCAACTAGCATAGGAAAACTCGTTTTGATTATCTCAAACTCAACCAAAGCATGTGAAGAAAGTTAAACCAAACTTCGACAACCTGTTGTTTTGCTCATTTTATTACAAATTCAAGACCAAGAATTATACTGAAACTATCCAAAAAAATAATTGACAGATTACAAGCATGTAAAGTTTTTGTTTGCAGTACAAAGTAGACAACAAACCTCTTAAAGGTTCCAGATATTTTCGCACTAAATATGTCAGACGCTGCTGAAATAAAGCTGCATTTCCTTACAGTCGACACTTTATCAATGTGTTCAATTACCTGAAGAAGGGATCAGTAAGTAATGAGACTGTGATTGACTCATTGAGGCTTGAAATTTAGAGGTTGTCCCTTAAAAGTGATAACTAGGATGAATGGATGGTTAACAACTAGGGATACCTTCCTCTTTTCCTCTTTATCAAAAGGAAGTAAAGCCTTGAATACTCGACGAAATGGGCCATCATCACAACCAGGCAATGTAGTACTCAGAATGGCAATAATGGCCCGGACTACCTGTTACAGAACAAAACTTGCTCAATCAAAAAGATGAATGGCATTAAGGATTGACCACCATGAGACCAATGATATGCATAAAATGATACGGCAAAAAGATCACTACACAACACAGTCTAGATTAACTGACAAAGAAGATTGAGAAGTAATAAATTCCAACTTCCTTCGTAATACATTAGTCAAATGAACCAAGGATTGAAACTTGTTGAGCAAAAATTACATTCTTTTCAATGAGGAATTATGTTCCCAAGTTATGATTTCACTACCCTACTAAACACAAAAGGGAGGACCATGAACAATGCAGCTAATTGTTAGTAACTTGACTAACATCCGCCTTCCCAAAACCAGTGCATGTGGGGGACTTAACACATTTATCGTTTACGAATGTTTTTTACCAACAGGTTGAAAATATGATTAATCAGCACATCAGTTAGAGGTTCGCGAGCAAGCTTAGGACCCCCATGCAATCATCAAGGGATTTGGCGGGCAAAAGTTTGCTACTACCAAGATTTGAATTCCCAAACATAAAAAGAACACCTACGTAAAAAAGATCCCTGAAATTAGAGAGAGGAATTGAAATTCATTTTCTAATAGGAAATAGATAGATATTTTTGAGCGCACACCTGAGCTGCTACTAATACTGTCACCTTCATACAGGAACCATTTATTTCTGTCATGTGCATGCCTACAACCCATTTACTAGCAAGTAGTAACAATTCAAACTTCAATTACTAGCGAGTCCAAATCTTCCATGATCATAGTCCCAACCAGGCTATAATTTTTGAAGGGGAAAAACAAAAAGAATCATGTTCTGACAATTAGTAAGTACTGGGACAGTGGGATTATAGTTTATGCACTAGGTCTGCAAAATGTAACTGGTTTGGCTTGGTTTGATTTTCAGACAATATTTCAAAAGTAGTTTGTTTTCTAAAGTTTTGAGTTCCATCTCCTTGCCTGTGCATATATTAATCTGCAGAACAAAGTCAGCCAGGCTCCAAGTTTACAAGAAATCTCTTCTTGATACTATGGAGGTCCCAAAATTTGAACATTTGGTTATAATCACCCCCACCGCCTTCCCAAAAAAAAGTTAAATAATAAAGAAATAAAAATAACAGACAGTTTCACAAATAAAGACTGAAAAGCCTGCTACCTTTTTGCGATAGAAAGCCACACCATGAATGTTGAATGGAATTTTTCTATCACGGAATGCGGTTTGGAATATTTTCCCTGTTACCTATTAATAGGAGAATAAACAACGTAAACTAAAAAAAAGTACATAAAGTTTGATTTGTGCCAGACTATGCTTGTAATTAAACTAAAAACATAAACAAGAATTAACTTAACCTGCCTCCGGTAGAGAACAGCAATGTTGCCATAGGAGCACTTAGCCGATGAACCATCTGATGCAATTTCCAATATTTTATCAACTACAAAAGCACACTGTGCATCTTCATTGCAACATTCCTTAATAGTTATCTGATCAACATGATCCAAAAATCTAAATTAGTAACTATTGAAAGGGTACGCTAAATCTCTTTGAAGGATGCTGGATGTTTACCTTTGATCCAGAAGAATTATCAGTCATTAAATCCTTCGAAATGCATCGTTTTAAATTATTTCGTATAAGAAATGATGCAGCTTCAACAATACAACGTGTGGACCTGTAATTTTTGTTCAGTCTGACCTAAATGATAATGAGAAGAGACATTATTAACACTCTTAAATCTAAAAGTTGTTGTGAACTATAAATAGACCGGACATTTGAGAAACGAAAAGCTTAATATCAACCTAACCTCTTTGAACATCGGAAAATCTTTTCGAAAAGAATCAAATCCACATACATCAGCACCGTTAAAACTGAAAATAGACTGCAACGTGGTGGGTTGATTAATTTAAAAAACAAAAAGAGTACATCCCGAGGAAAGATTTCTAGAATTTTCAGATTGAAACATATTAAGGAAGAAAGCACCTGATCTTCATCACCAACAATAGTTATGCGTTTATGGGATGCAAGAATCTGCAGTAAGCCATACTGCATGGCACTTGTGTCCTGAAACTCATCAATAACGATTGCTTTCCATGATTCTTGACACTCCGCAAATACTGCAGTCAGAAACAGAAATTAATCAAGAAAAGAGTCAATAACTAATAACATCCACAATTATATATGTTCGAATGGTGCAAACCTTCTGGAAAATCGGTCAGTAGCTTCACAGAACAGCTGATAAAGTCGTGATAATCCAAAGCATTACAAGATTTTAAAATGCCATTGTAGTTCTGAAGAATAATTGCCTGGAGTAGATTTCAAAAGACAGAAAATGCTGAAATAAATGCCAAAAGTAGCAAAAGAAAGAGGAGACATAAAATACTATGATAACAGCAGCTTACTCCTGTCTCATCACCCATTTTACGAAAATCATCAGGCGACCTTCCAGCAGCTTTAGCCTGAATTTTACAGTAATTGAATGTTATATTGGTGTCCTGACCATCTAGCCTAATCATGACCATCTTTAACTTTCACTTTACCATAAACAAAAGCAAGACATTTATTCTCTTCGACAGAATGTAATAAATCCTAACCTTATACCTCTTAGCCGAAAAAGAAACGGAAAAAACATTATTTTCATATAAAAATAGGTCATATTTAGTTACCACAATCATGAGGTCATTCAAGCTCTGAAAAATCTTATAACATTACAATTTAGTATTCTACAGCAATTGAACTTTTATTGGTACAAACTTAAAAGTCTTATGAATCAGTATAATAAAAAGAGTGACTTTCACTATAAGATCAACAAACTTTAAATGAATGCGAGTCTTTTACAGAAACGTAAAACAACATAAAGGTAAAGACAAGATTACCTGAGTTACAAACTTAAGCCATTTCTTTGACTTGTCTTTAAATTGTTTAGGTGAATTAATATCAGACAGCTCAGTAAACTTGCAAGGCTCATGATTGGCCTTTCTCTTTCCATCCTCCAACAGGCGGACAGCCTCTATGATAGCTCTTCTCTGTTGCCCATGCCCATATATCAAAAAATCAGGGGTGCGCCCTAACCTATCGAATAAGGTAACATGTTGATATTTCGGTGGACATGCAGTGCAAAACTTGAGCTGAATTTCCCAAAAAAAAGAAGAAAAAAGAAAAAAAAAATCGAGTATGTCTTGTTTCAACCGTAAGTAGAATGTCCCATGTCTTATGGAAAAATCAACTAATATAATGCATCTATGGGATAACAGTGCGATATTTTATGAACATCCATAATGAATAGCATGTCAGTGGAAAAAAAAGAGAGTAAAATAGAGACAATGAACTGCAAGAGTTTGTTAGCACTAAATTTCTGGTTAGTTTATAGTAAATAGAAGATAAAAACAAAAAATATTTAAGTGAACAAAACAATGAATAAGAATGCAAGCTGCATTTTTTATGTCTTTTCACCTAAAAAGGACAACTTAAGGAAAGGATGGGACAGGATATTGGACATTACATTATGTGTGAACAAACTTTACCAACTACGCTTTATACATTTGATAAATCTAATCAAAAAGGTCAAAAAAAGAAAAGGAAGTGGAAAACTTTGAAAAACCAGAAAGGAAACTACATAAGCTTACATATATAGAGCAACCAAAGGACATTTAATATGCAGATATGCACATGCCATTACTTTACCACTCTGCATATTAGAATTAGCCCATCCCATTATACATTTATACTTTAGGTTAAAGCTGTGACATGCTAAAAGCTATTCCAGTTCATCTTTCAAGAAGTAAAATGCAAGTCATTTTAACCCATCAAATCAATTCCACCTGGTTTTAGCATGCAATGTACCACCAACGGGCAAATAAACTGAATCAAATGAACAATTTTCTTGAATTTTTATTAATCAGTTTATTTCTTCTGCCAAAAAGAACGTCCTGAAAATAATGCAAAAACCATAATCTCTTTGATGAGTTTGACATATACATACTTCTCAGCATGCAAGCGACAAAGTTGCAAAGAAAATGAGTGGAATGTGCTGATCGTAAGTTCTTTTGCAGCTGCCTTCCCAGCAACTGCTCCTATCCTCTCACGCATTTCAGCTGCAGCAGCTGTAGTGAATGTCATTGCCAGAATATTGGATGGACTGATACCCTAAAATTATTCAAGGAAGCAGCCGAAGAGAAACGTGGACGAGGAGAGAAAAACCCAGCTGATCAGTCAAGCCTCATTCAGCAGGCAGGGAAAATAATAAACATGATTAAGAAAAGCATTCAATTATTCTATACCTCATATAGAAGCACTAAAATACGTCCAACCATGGTAGATGTCTGACACATTAACCAGAAATATTAGGATCATAAATGTAAGCAAGATGCAATTTAAAATATTGGAGAATAGCAGACCTTTCCACTTCCTGGTCCAGCAACAATAACCAAAGGAATTGAAATGTCGCTACATGCTGCTTCCTGCTGCTTATCATTCAATGACTGAATATACTTTGCATACTCCTCAGGCATATTTTTTGTTAGTATATTCTCTGACTTACCTAATCCTCTAACTCCACATGCTTCGTCACCAGCAGATCTAAAATTTCTTTGGATTTTAACGTCTCATCAGTAACATCAATATTTGTGATGGTATTATCCTCCTCACAACTCTTAATAACAATCTCATTTTCCATTCTGTCAGTTGCACCATTCTCCCTTCGAGAATTTCCGGATGATTTTTGTTCACATAACTCATCAATTTGTTCTAAAATTGACTCATCAAAATCATCACTCAAACTAAACGTCAAGATAGAGTCATTCATGTCATGGGAGTCTAGAGGTTTTATTGAATTACTATTTGGATTTGACTCTAAATCATTTGAGCGGTCATTTGGCCTTAACTGATTTACACCGGAATTTAAAATTGATCGATTTTCCAATGAAAGACCTACTTTCTGCATGCCAAAACCTTCAGTAATCAA
This sequence comes from Rehmannia glutinosa, assembly GCA_016081115.2. Classification (NCBI taxonomy): domain Eukaryota; kingdom Viridiplantae; phylum Streptophyta; class Magnoliopsida; order Lamiales; family Orobanchaceae; genus Rehmannia; species Rehmannia glutinosa. The sequence continues at coordinate 114,212 of JABTTQ020002845.1, forward strand.
TTTGTTTTCATAGCTAGATGCATCTCCCGAACATGATATGCTGCTGCATCCAGATTGCCTGACAGGAGTTACAAGTATTTCATTCTTAACCCCATTCTTTGCATCATCACCATTCGTCTTGGACAACTTGCAGTCTTTCAAGGACACTGGGTTTGATATGTTTGTAAAAATCTCGGAAAGAGGCAGCCTCTTAATCCCATTGGTTTCCTTCTCGTCTCCAGACCTACACAGACTAAAATTCATAAGCATCAGGGGATTTCATTTGTTTTAAGCATCTATTAGCAACAAATACAAGTTTTAAAACAAAATCAAATAATTAGTATAACTAAGCGATAAAAAAGAGGAAAAACATAACCATCAAAGTGCCAATTCATTTTTATTTCAACACAACCGATAAAAAGTAATAATGAGAAACGTCTTCTAATTTTCTTGAAGCAGCTCACAATAAGAAACCGATAAACTGTATAGGACAAACAATACAGAAAATAACAAATCAACAAGACCTCACTTTCGATTGCTTAACGCATGATTGGAGGCATAACCACCGCATTCTCCTTGTTGCTCATCTCTGTATCATCATATACAGAGAAATGAAATCAACGGAACCCTAGGAATCAGAAATGAGCACTTGGGAATTGGGAGTGGAGTTTAAATTTTCCCTCCAATGGGAGGGCTAATGTTACTTTTATGGGTTTTGGGAAAGTGTAAGAGGGTGTTTGGCTCAGATAAGCTCCTCAACACTTCTTATGGGTTTTGGGAAAGTAAGGCAATGTATGGTTGTATTTTCAAAGGTAATTTTCCACTTTCCAACTATTCCAGAAAATCGGTTAATGTTTGTTTTAAGATTTTTTTCAGTAGAAATAAAATCATTTTCAGTTTTCACATTTTTATAAAAATATTCTTTTGAAAACACAACCAAACAAATTTTCACCTCAAACACGCAAATCTAGGTGAAAATACATTACAATCACGCAAACTTATGTCAAAAATACATTTAAAAAACTATAACCAAACATATTCTCATTTCCAAACAGAAATTCAGACAACAAACCAAACATATTCTCAATTCTCACACGAAAATCAATAAAACCAAACATATTCTCAATTCTCAATTCTCACACGAAATTCAGACAACAAACCAAACATATTCTCAATTCCAACACTATAACTGGAAATTAGACCTGGAAATACATCCATACAAGGCCTAAGAGGGTGTTTGGCTCAGCTTATAAGATGTTTTGAGGAGCTTATGAACTGTTTAAATTTATTTGCTAACTTTTTTTTAAAAAAAAATTATAAGCTTCTAATATAAGATGTCATTAACTTATAAACTGTTTTTTTTTTTAAAAAAAAATAGGAGAACCCCAATTTTTTTTAAAAAATAAGATCTTATTTAAACAACCTCCTTTAATTTTGTCTATTTTAATTACAAAATTGCCATTTGTAGCATATTAAAAGCTACACCATCTTATTTTATCCAAGCACTTCAACAACTTATTGTTAAATTAAGATCTAACATCTTATAAGCTCTAATAACAACTTATAAGATCTTTTAAATAAGCTTGGCCAAACACTCTCTAAATCCTTTTAATAAAATTTGTTTACACCTCCGATGTTTACGGTCTTACCAGGGATGTCAATGGGACGGTTCGAAACCCAGATCCATATTAAACTCGTCCGTTCGGGTGGTTCTAACCCGGTCAAACAGATACCGAAGCAGGTTACGGGCCTTGTTTATGAAAAACCCACTAGGTCTGAAGTAGGGGTGGCAAATCGTGTTATCGTGTCGTGTTTCGTGTCGACACGATAACGACACGACACGATAAGGACACACGCGAATACGACACGATAAGGATCTTCTCCGACACGAACACGAACACGAAAATTTTCATGTCGACACGACACGACAAATCAAAAACAAAAAAATAATAATTTATATGTTAATACACGATAACAAATTACACGACATTACACGACAATACACGATAAAAACATACAAAATATCAGGTTATCGTGTCACTAACAGGTAAACGTGTCATTATCGTGTTCGTGTCGTGTTATTATCGTGTTACTAATAGGTAAACTTGTCATTATCGTGTCGTGCCATTATTGTGTTCGTGTCCTTATCGCGTAACACGTAAAAACACGAACACAACACGAAATTTTCGTGTCTTTATCGTGTTGACACGATAATGACACGAACACGATTATGTTAAATACTAACCCGCTATTTTCGTATCACTTTCGTGTCGTGTCAAAAATTGCTACCCCTAGTCTGAAGTGGTAATGGGTCCAACTCGACCCACCCCATATATGTATAAATTATTATTTTATATTATTAACTAATCTTTAACTCGTGCTGTGATACCGCATATTCGATAAACTTAAAATTTTATTTGAGATGATTATTATATTATGTTTCTAATAATCTATGTCATTTAATTTAGTAATATTTATTAAATTAAGATGATATATATATATATATATATATGACTTTATAACTTATTAGTGGGATTATTTTATTGAATAATATTATGTTTATGATTAGACTATTATTATTTATTAACTATATAGATTAAAATTTTAGTTGTACCTTAAGAATTTATTGTAATTTGGTTTTGTAGTCTATTTTATTTTAGCAAGTCCATAACTTTATAGCTTATCCCAAGCCTTAACAATTTTTAGCAATTACTTTATCTTCTAACTAAGGCCCAAAACCTCACAACATAATTTTCAGCATTTTATATTTTACAAGCCCAAACTAATCTTCAATATTTATTTTAAACTCTAGCCCAACTCAAAAGCCTAGCCCAAACTCAAAGCCTAGCCCATTGGGGATTCTTTAAATACCAAAACCTAACCCTAAAAGCTCACTTTTCAGATTTTTTGACACACACTAACACACACCAATATGTGAAAACTCCCTCCCTCTTCCTCTCCCCAGCGGCGCCGGCAACCACCGCATGTCGGCAGTCGGAAAACACCCCTTATGTATTTTTTGTTCTTTTTTTTTCTTTCTTCTTCCTTTTCTCCCTTTTCTTCTCTTCTCATTTTTTATTTTTTTCACGGTCACAGCCTCCGGCGGCTTGGGTACTGCTGCCGAGCACCACAACCTCTGCCGCGTACTATATCGCCGGAGATGGCTCAAAAACCGCCGGACAGCCAATGTATTTTTTTTTATTATTGATTTTATTGTAAGTTATTTCATATATTTGGGTTTAATGAGGCTAAAGCCAATAAATCAATAACTTTAGTTCTTAGTGGTTGAGGTGAGAGCTGAAAATCCCATTGCATGTTGTTGATCTATAAAATTTCATATTATATTGTAATAGATTTAAAAACATCTTGTTTTGTTTGATTATTTTCAGATTAGGGGTTCAATGAGGCTACTCCCAATAAACCATTTAGTCTCTACTTTAAAACTTATGGGAAAATTTGCCAAGAACCCTAGATCCACTATGAATATTAGTTAGATTTATAAATATATTAGTAGAATTGGATTTTATTATAAATTAAAACATGTATTATATTATTTTAATCCTTGATAACTAGTATATAAAATTGGACCTTTTAGCATTCTGGAAATTTTTTTTGACAACAACTTAAGTTTGTAAAAGTTTTGAGGGACATTTATGAAGGACTCATTATTTTCTGGTGCATTTGCAATGTCTATATAGGCTATATTGATCTTGTATTAATCTTAAGGAGCAGACTGCAATACCTAAAAATTTGGGGCCGGTGGTAGATTTTCGGTGATCTAATGGGACTACATTTTTGGGCTTGATTTTTTCTTTTGAACTAATTGGTAAATCTTAAAATTTTTGAGAATTAAGGCTTGTTTGTTTATTTTGGTATATGTACATGAGAAAATTTTAATTTGTTGATAAGTTGATTTATGAAATTGTTAAAGTTGGGATTTAAATGTTATAACTTAAAGGTCTAAGGTTAAATTGCAAATTTTATAAAGCAATATTGGTTTAATTGCGGATAACCAAATGTTAAAAGCTACTTTGAAATTTTAAATCTTGTTGATTCATAGTATTAATTGGCATAATCTTCTAAGAGGTTTTTCTATATTTTTTTAAATTGTATTGGATTTCTAGATTTTGAGTAACTTTATAAAGGACCGAAAGTTTGTGGGATTAACTTATATAATGTACAAGGAATTCAATCTTAATCTATGTTATGTGAAAGCTGGGCATATATTGTAAGTCAAGCGGCTACGATAATCTAGAGGGGGGGTGAATAGATTATCTCCATTTTTTCGATTTTCGCCTCTTTTTGCAATCGAATGCTCAAAGACAATAATAAAGGTGTGGAATGTAAACAACACACGTCGATTTAAAGAGGTCAACCCACCTAGGGCCTAATCCTCTACCACCCCAAGATATCAGGGATGGATTTCAAAAAGAAAAAGAATTTTATTAATTACCAAAATTAATACAAATTCAACTTACAACACCTCAAGAAAAGACCACACTCTTCTTCAACACCACCTTTGGAGATTACCACAATCTCCCTTTGAAGATTATCACAATCTTCAACGGCACTGTGAAGATTACCACAATCTTCAACCTGAAGAATACCAAATCCTTCAACATCTCAATAAGAAGATCACCACAATCTTCTTGCACCTATCACCTAGATCATCCAAGTGTGTTTTTACCACAAAGAGCACTCGCGAGGATATCTTGTGTTTGAATGATAACCAAAAATCAAGATTACAACTCAATTATGAATAATACAATTTGAGTGCAAAGTGTAATCAAGAATAGCTAGACCTCAAAGATGTGAAAGTGATAAGCTAGGCAAATTTTTACAACAAGAATAATAACAATGAAAGACCAAGTGTTTGCTTGAAGTGTATCTTGTTGTGTTGTATCACAATTGTTATTTTGGTTGCTCCAAAACTTCCTCTATTTATAGGAGATGATTGATCAAACATAGGCTCCTCTTAGGGATTGAAAATCTGAGAAAAATATAATTAAAATCAAGAATATAAATTTGTTAGAAATCAATCCCACAATTTAAGGAAATGTGTCTGTTTGTCAAACGGTCATATTTTTCTTTGTCAATACATAGAGGCGGCCGTGCACGAAATAAGAGAAAATAAGAACACTTTGAAAATTACAACAGGCGGTAGGTCGGCCGACGAGGCTTCGGCCAGGTCGACCCTGTCTCAACCGGTCCCCCTAATCAAAAAATGAAGAGATTTTGTTCGTTTCAAAACCAAACATGCAGGTATCGGTCGTCGGCATTTGGCGGCGGTCGACCGCTTGTTTTTACTTCCAAATCTCATTTTTGTTTCTAAAAACATCTTGTGTGCACGGGTTGCCCTATAGAGGCGGCCAGGTCGACCACGAGACAGAAATGTTGTCCAATTTTTGTCGAAAATAAAACTCAAGAAATACTCCGAAAATTTAGTAAAAATATTTTAAACCGATCGAGAGTATTTAGACAACATTTAGGAACCTGTTATAGGAGTAAAAACTCATTGATATAAAATCAATAAAAGTGTTGTCCATTATTAACAAAAATAAACTTGAGGAAATACTCCGAAAAATATTAAAACCATTTTAAATCATTTAGGAGTATTTGGACAACTTTTAAAAACATTGTTTTGGTAATAAAATAAAATCATCAAAATTAAGATAAAAACATGTATAAAACATATATTGTATGGTCATAAAAGTATAAACCAAATCAGTCTTGAAATTATTATCTTATGTTCTGTAAATTTAATGAGAAGTCTAAAAATGTGTGGACCTTGGTGTAGGAATTTTGGAGAAACACTTTGGGAGCATAGTTGTTTCATTAAATGGATCATAAAAAGGTGGGCAAAAATTATTTGAAAGTTAAATTTCTTTAGGTAAAAATAAATCATGTCATTATGCATGCATCAATTAGGTTATGTTTGATTCTATTGATTTGCATGAGTAAATATATTTGATGATGAAATTGTAAATTATATTATCATTGTATGATTGATAATTCTTAGGTAATGAAATCCCGTAGCATATGAGGTTCTTAAAATTCTTATAAATGAAGTCTATGCAATTCTCATTTGTTGTAAAATGTACTATTATTTTATGTCATAAGTTATACCCGCCTTATTTATTCACCATTCTCGTTTGCTTGTTAATTGAAATTGGTTTACCGATAGTGAGTCATTTATTGTTGATGTCTCCTGTTATCGTTTACCGAGTTGTGCTGGCGTGTGTAGTTCGGGCAATCAATCGAATAGGTCGCCTGTTGGTATTTGCTCAAGTAACACATCTGCCTATTCCCATTTTTCTGGTCGGACTGGAGACGGCGGCGAAACTTGGGTCGTAGTATTGGTATATTCCGGAATATGACGGTCTCTGTGTTTAAACCCACAACTAAAGAGTCGTCGAGCCACTCGGGAGGAATAAGGAGTCGGGAGGCTTCGGCCTGGTGAGTTGGAGAACGCAATAGGGTTCAGTGTTTGATCAACATCGACCTTGCATTTATTTTATGTATCTCGCTGGTTTTTAAAATGGGGCATAGAACCTTGTCCGTTTTAAAATCATGCTTGACTTGGAACATTAGGGTGCGGTGTTTATTCCACATCGGCCCAACGCTATTTTGTGTATTTCGCTAGTTTTTAAAATGGGGCATAGAACCTTGTCCATTTTAAATTGACTTGAATCCCGTAATTTGTTTTACCGTATTTATGCTAACATCGTATTTGATGCAGCAACCTACAACTCGTGAGGTTAGTACAATTTATATTTTGTTTCCGTATTTTGCATTCATTTGCTCGCATGAAACCGTTTTTGTTCACTAAGTAATTAGTTCAAATAATTTCGTTCGAGTTTTTGTTAATAACTCTTGCATTCTCATTGCCCTACCCACTGAGCTCGTTTAGCTCACCCCACGTTTTCCTAAAAATTTTTAGAGATCGACGAACTTGAGTACCGACACAAATACAAGAGTAACGCAGAATCTGAAACGTGTTGTGCCATTTCTCAGATTTTTGTCCTAAGTATTTTGAAGCGTAATTGTACTGATTTTGGTTACTAATTTTTGAGGTATTATTTGTTATTATTAAGTTTTATAAGTTAAGACTCCGCTGTAATATTTGTAATATATTTAGATTGTATACTTTGTAATTTTTGCATACTTAGATCCGCTAGTACTATAAGTTTTTAATTATCATACCTTTGGACAATTACGCTTGTGGAGCTTAAGTTAGCAAATATTCAGAGTATATTATTCGTTAATCGAGACCTTTGTGATTATTTTGGTTTATTAAATTTGGGGCGCTACAGATATAGTATCAGAGCTTGGGTGTAAAAGGAACTACACCTGAGCTAACCCAGAACAAGATTCTCTACCTGTGGATTAGATTATTACTAGTGGTGATCTTAAAACTCTAGTTAAGTTTTAATTGAAATAAGTATGATGTTGGGATTCATTCAAAGATTAAGGTTTGATTATCGAATAGGATGTGAATTATTTGGGTTTGAGTTTAATTATCAATGGATAATGAGATTGTATAGGAAATGAATGAGGGTGCTAGCCTTTGGTGGATCCATGTCTTTATCAATTGGGCTTCTAGTATCGATGTTGGTTATAGGTTATATATATAAGTGTGAATCTTACATATAGTCGATATATATTATATGCAATATTAACACCCGAAGTTTAAGTTACTTTGAGATGATCATGTCGTCTAGATTGAATTAACAACTAAGATTTGATTATCAAGAAGGATAGAAATTACTTGGGTCTGAATTGAATTACCAATGGATTTCATATGTATTTGATGTTGGCACTCGTTTTAAGTTGACATATGCTTAGGCAGTAGATGGATCTACAAGTGTATATTTTGAGGTTATAGCATCGAAATTGCTAATAAATTATATACTTAAGTATGAATCTTGTGGCAACTAGACGCTTATCTAGGTAGACATTACCTCTTGTCAAGATCGTGACATTCTTTTCTTTTCAAGTTTTGTTACCTTCCGATCGTTATTAGTTTAGTGAGACTTGAGGTGCCTAGGTTATAAGTTTGATATATAGTTACTACATACTGGGATACACCTAAGGGGATGAATTACTTAACTGCCAACTTAGGTTATCGACGAGTTATTGGAATAGTATCGATGTTTAGGTTTGGATCCTGGCCATTATTTAAGGAATATTGATTTGAAATAACGTTCTTATTCAAGTTAGTATAGTGTGTAGGGTATACCGTATTATTTGATCACCTTGATGTTATACTCACATAAATGTCGATTATAGTTTAGAAATGATATGAGGAAATGGATTTAAAGGGTTGACAGGGAACAATTTCTTAAGAAGAAAAGAGATATTGACAAAAAATAAGGTACACGAAATTTGGGTTATTATCCTCGTGGTTACCTACTAACTTACAATTGATACCTAGACTATGGTTTTATTTGTATGTGATAAGGTGAACATTACCTTACGATTGAGTTGGGGATTAAGTATTTTGTAGGAGAGTCCAATTGCGATGTGATATGCATGATAACACTATGATCACGGATCGATGTAAACAACTTGTCTTTTGAATATAGTAATTAAATACCGCTTTGTGGATTGTTGATGGACGATTATGGAAATTTTCTATATACAATGGTAAGATATTGTAAGCTATCTTTTGCCAAATTATTTGATGGATTCCATAGGTTTCAATTATTTTGAGTATTCAGAGATTTAGAGTTATTATTGGTATTTGGGTTGAATTATAATTTCGGGTCGTTATATTATGATTGAGGTAGTCATTTTAAGTTTGACGAGTAAATTGATTAAAAATAGAGTGATGATTTGGAGTGTATTACGTTATGATAAGTTGACTAGTAATTGATTTACATAATAGGTTTAATCCAATCGCTGGATGATGTGAATTATAAGGTCAATTAACACTAGGATTGATTTTTGTGGAAACACATCTTATTGGTTTAGTTATTTTCGTAGTTCTCAGTAAAGAACTTATGTGATAGGCGTTTTTCAAATTAGTTTAACAATGAGTCTAAGATGAGGTAACATATAGTGTGAAGAGATTTGGTGATTTAGGCGTGCATTACGGAGATGTTTGAGTTTGGGTTTCCCGAATAGGAGAAAGTTATGATTCATAAAATTTGGTGACTTTAGATACTGAACAACTGCCGAGAAATCAGAACAAAAACTGAATAAGATCATTTGTTAGGGGGATTAGATTGCAACTATTTGATGATATCGAATTTTGAGTTGAGCTTTATTTTGATACTTGAGTGATTTAGACTGAATAGTTGAATTCTTATAGATTAAGTTTGGTTAAGGTTGAATTGAGGATTAGATTTGATTGTCGAGTGGAATTGGATTTACTTGCCCTTGAATCAAATTTTAATGGATCTCATAAGAACACGAAGAAGATCACTAGTGACAAGCTGGCAATCTTTTAGCCCGAGTATGGAATCTAGGAATTTATCCTTTGGGATTTTAGCATCAATATCATTTATGTGTTAGACTAGGTATCGATCCGATGTATAATCAACCTAATTGATAATTAGACGTTAAGCTTAAAAAGAAGTAAATAGCAACTTGGGACTTTAAGCTTGAAATTGTCAGATCTACAATTTTTCCTATGATGAAAGGGAATTTGGGGACCAAATTCTTTGAAGGAGGGGAGTATGTGATACCCCATATTCGATAAACCTAGAATTTTATTTGAGATGATTATTATATTATGTTTCTAAAAATCTATGTCATTTAATTTAGTAATATTTATTAAATTAAGATGATATTATATATATATATATATATATATATATATATATGACTTTATAACTTATTAGTGGGATTATTTTATTGAATAATATTATGTTTATGATTAGACTATTATTATTTATTAACTATATAGATTAAAATTTTAGTTGTACCTTAAGAATTTATTGTAGTTTGGTTTATAGTCTATTTTATTTTAGCAAGTCCATAACCTTATAGCTTATCCCAAGCCTTAACAATTTTTAACAATTACTTTATCTTCTAACTAAGGCCCAAAACCTCACAATATATTTTTCAGCATTTTATATTTTACAAGCCCAAACTAATCTTCAATATTTATTTTAAACTCTAGCCCAACTCAAAAGCCTAGCACAAACTCAAAGCCTAGCCCATTGGGGATTCTTTAAATACCAAAACCTAACCCTAAAAGCTCACTTTTCAAAATTTTGACACACACTAACACACACCAATATCTGAAAAATCCCTCCCTCTTCCTCTCCCCAGCGGCGCCGGCAATCACCGCCTGTCGGCCGCCGGAAAACACACCCTATGTATTTTTTTTTTCTTTCTTCTTCCTTTTCTCCCTTTTCTTCTCTTCTCATTTTTTCTTTTTTTCATGGTCACAGCCTCCGGCGGCTTGGGTACTGCTGCCGAGCACCACCACCTCTGCCGCCGTACTTTATCGCCGGGGATGGCTCAAAAACCGCCGGACAGCCAATGTTTTTATTATTGATTTTATTTTAAGTTATTTCATATATTTGGGTTTAATGAGGCTAAAGCCAAGAAATCAATAACTTTAGTTCTTAGTGGTTGAGGTGAGAGCTGAAAATCCCATTGCATGTTGTTGATCTATAAAATTTCATACTATATTGTAATATATTTAAAAATATCTTGTTTTGTTTGATTATTTTCAGATTAGGGGTTCAATGAGGCTACTCCCAATAAACCATTTAGTCTCTTCTTTAAAACTTATGGGAAAATTTGCCAAGAACCCTAGATCCACTATGAATATTAGTTAGATTTATAAATATATTAGTAGAATTGGATTTTATTATAAATTAAAACATGTATTATATTATTTTAATCCTTGATAACTAGTATATAAAATTGGACCTTTTAGCAATTCTGGAATTTTTTTGACAACAACTTAAGTTTGTAAAAGTTTTGAGGGACATTTATGAAGGACTCATTATTTTGTGGTGCATTTGCAATTTCTATATAGGCTCTTAAGGAGCATATTGCAATACCTAAAAATTTGGAGCCGATGGTAGATTTTCGGTGATCTAATGGGACTACATTTTCGGCCTTGATTTTTTCTTTTGAACTAATTGGTAAATCTCAAAATTTTGAGAATTAAGGCTTGTTTGTTTATTTTGGTATATGTACATGAGAAAATTTTAATTTGTTGATAAGTTGATTTATGAAATTGTTAAAGTTAGGATTTAAATGTTATAACTTAAAGGTCTAAGGTTAAATTGCAAATTTTATAAAGCAATATTGGTTTAATTGCGGATAACCAAATGTTAGAAGCTACTTTGAAATTTTAAATCTTGTTGATTCATATTATTAATTGGCATAATCTTCCAAGAGGTTTTTCTATAATTTTTTTTAAATTGTATTGGATTTCTAGATTTTGAGTAACTTTATAAAGGACCGAAAATTTGTGGGATTAAATTATATAATGTACAAGGAATTCAATCTTAATCTATGTTATGTGAAAGCTGGGCAAATATTGTATGGTCATAAAAATATAAATCAAATCAGTCTTGAAATTATTTTCTTATGTTCTGTAAATTTAATGAGAAGTCTAATAATGTGTGGACCTTGGTGTAGGAATTTTGGAGAAACACTTTGAGAGCATAGTTGTTTCATTAAATGAATCATAAAAAGGTGGGCAAAAATTATTTGAAAGTTAAATTTCTTTGGGTAAAGATAAATCATGTCATTATGCATGCATCAATTAGGTTATATTTGATTCTATTGATTTGCATGAGTAGATATATTTGATGATGAAATTGTAAATTGTATTATCATTGTATGATTGATAATTCTTAGGTAATGAAATCCCGTAGCATACGAGGTTCTTAAAATTCTTATAAATGAAGTCTATGCAATTCTCATTTTGTTGTAAAATGTACTATTATTTTATGTCATAAGTTATACCCGCCTTATTTATTCACCATTCTCGTTTGCTTGTTAATTGAAATTGGTTTACCGATAGTGAGTCATTTATTGTTGATGTCTCCTGCTATCGTTTACCGAGTTGTGTTGGCGTGTGTAGTTCGGGCAATCAATCGAATAGGTCGCCTGTTGGTGTTTGCTCGACTACACATGTGCCTATTCCCATTTCTCTGGTCGGATTGGAGACGGCGGCGAAACTTGAGTCGTAGTATTGGTATATTAGGAATATGACGGTCTCGGGTTTAAACCCAGCTAAAGAGTCGTCGAGCCACTCGGGAGAAATAAGGAGCCGGGAGGGAGGCTTTACAGTGAGTTGGAGAACTTAATAGGGTTCGGTGTTTGATCAAAGATCGACCTTGCGTTTATTTTATGTATCTCGCTGGTTTTTAAAATGGGGCATAGAACCTTGTCCGTTTTAAAATCATGCTTGACATGGAACATTAGGGTGCGGTGTTTATTCCACATCGACCCAACGCTATTTTGTGTATCTCGCTAGTTTTTAAAATGGGGCATAGAACCTTGTCCATTTTAAATTGACTTGAATCCCGTAACTTGTTTTACCGTATTTATGCTAACATCGTATTTGATGCATCAACCTAAAACTCGTGAGGTTAGTACAATTTATATTTTGTTTCTGTATTTTTGCATTCATTTGCTCGCATGAAACCATTTTTGTTCACTAAGTAATTAGTTCAAATAATTTCTTTTGAGTTTTCGTTAATAACTCTTGCATTCCCATTGCCCTACCCACTGAGCTCGTTTAGCTCACCCCATATTTTCCTAAAAATTTTCAGAGATCGACGAACTTGAGTACGGACACAAATACAAGAGTAACACAGAATCTGAAACGTGTTGTGCCATTTCTCAGATTTTTGTCCTAAGTATTTTGAAGCGTAATTGTACTGATTTTGGTTACTAATTTTTGAGGTATTATTCGTTATTATTAAGTTTTATAAGTTAAGACTTCCGCTGTAATATTTGTAATATATTTAGTTTGTATACTTTGTAATTTTTGCATACTTAGATCCGCTAGTACTATAAGTTTTTAATTATCATACCTTTGGACAATTACGCTTGTGGAGCTTAAGTTAGCAAATATTTGGAGTATATTATTCGTAATCGAGACCTTTGTGATTATTTTGGTTTATTAAATTTGGGGTGCTACACGTGTGATGCACGAGGTGTATATCTATTATGTCTTATTTTTGTACTGTGACATGTGCATTTTTCTAGGGGTGTCAATCCCTGGTCTGACACGAAAACCCGACTTGAATTTATTAAGTGAAACACGAACCTGACCCGAACACTAACACGCATCTGACATGAAGTTACTAATTTGTCTAAAACATGGTTGTTTTGTCTTTTACTTAATCTTTGATCTTTTCTGAGTATAAAATCAACCCAAAAACAAACACGAGCCCGACCCAATGACCCAAATTGACACCCGTGCATTTTCTTAATAGTTCTATAAGTCATATCTCCTGCATTGTAATAATTTTAAAATAGCATCAAACATTAATACATGATAAATACTATTTAATATTTTTTGTTGATGAAGTCAAAAAGAAAAAATATCATATCAGAGAATCATGGAGAAAAATACATTCAAGGCTATGCAATGTGTTCGATTTTTCGAAAACTAATTTTTTATAATATCGCACAAGGCACAACTTCTTTGCACATTTCGTTTTAGTCATGTTTAGATTCTTAATAAGTGTGAAAATTTGTATCATACCTTTTTTTCAAGGTTGTAGTAGTTAATTTGGATTCAAAATTATTTTTGAAAGTTGTTCGTATGTGTAAATTGGAGGCAAATATTTTTGTAAAGTTGGTCATGCAATAAATTAAAAATTAATACGTGTATATGAGAATTTCATACAATTGTTTTATTTATTCACATTGTTAAGTCAATTTTTAATTTTTTGAAATTTTATTGTGAGGTCGTACTGTATTATTTGAATCTTGTAATTATTTTTCTTTATCATGTTCTCATATTTGGTATGTTTCAGACCATGCGATGCACGTACTTTAATTTTATAAAAGTAATTTACTGATTTGCAAAAAGTTTAAATTTTCAATAGATAATTAAATTATAAAGATAATTAATTTGATTATAAATATTTGGATTAAAGTATAGAAAAATAATTATTACAAACTATGAAAAAAAACCTCTTTAAATACAAAAAATTGGTTGATAACAAATTTTATGAGTGTGAGTGTATATATTTATAGAACATGTTTACCTATACAAAAGTAAATATTTGAAAAAAGTCTTAACTGCCCAATGCTTTTAAATATTTAATACATTGTATTTTCAGTACAATTAATAATAAAATTATTTTGAATCCAATACTTTTGAGAGTTTAGAAAGGTGAACAATTGTCATAATTATTATAGGGATCAAACAAAAAACATGTTTTATATTTAACAACATAATTTTAGGGAAAAATGGAATATTTCAAAAAAGCAAGAAAACTATTCTATTTATATATATACATATATCACGAAAATATCAAACAGAAAAAGTTTATATCTAATGGTCATTGTACAACTATGAAAGTTGATATCAAAATAAGTTGACAAATATGAAAAATAATTTATATTTACATGAAAAGTACGTTAAAATAAAAAATAATTTTCTATATATAAAAGACTATTATGAATATAATTTTATATTAGATAAAAAATTAAATTTTTCTCACATATATGTATATATATTTAATGTTATGTATGGAATTATGTAATATATATATAATATTTGATACATAATTTGAAATACGTTCTTCAATTAAAATGAGTATTTTTAATTAAATTTAATAAACTTAAATATAATTCTACATAATTATGAAGATAAGAGTTATGCCCAAATAACAACTATGCATATATCATAAATAAGAAAATACATTAATATACAAATTTATGTCTAATATCTCAAATGCATAATTTTAAAAGCCCATTACAAAATAGTGATAAATAAATCTTATATTTTTTTTGTTTTGTTATGTTTATTTTTAATTGTATACATGCAATGTTGGTGTCAAGTCGAAGATCGTGAAAATAATTAATTAGATATATTATACGTAAAAAATAAAAAAAAATTATTAAGTTTTAAAAAAATAAGAAAAAGGACAAATTTAATATTTAATGCAGTAAACACACAGATTTGGAAAGTTAATTTTACATAATTCTATTTTTCCTTATAATTTTAAAAAGTAATATATTTAAAGGAAAGTTAATTATAAAAAACAACAAATCCCAAACATTTATTATTTTTTATTTTTCAATATAATTTTATTACTTTTTTTAGTAATGTAATTTAGGCGGGAAAATATCCAGGTTACTATTCTAAGAATAGTCTCTCTTTATATATTTATGGGATAAATACCAAAAACCTCCCAAACTAAAACGGATTTTACACTATGCCTCCTGAACCTTGAAATGATACAATTTACCTCCTCAACCTTGAAATTTTTTGCACTTTGCCTAAAATTCTGAATTTATCCGTGCAAACATGTATGATTGTTTTCAGTTTCCTATCTGAACTTTAATATCGTTGCACTTTACCTCCCAGGTCATACGAATTATTGTATTTTCCTCATTTACTTCTTATGGTCTTGTGATCCTTAAAATTGGTATTATAGCCTAGGTTTATTAGGAACTTTTAGTTATACTTATTACATGTATGTAATTAACAATTGGTGAAGATAATTTTCTCCAAGAAAATGGATCTAGATAATTGTCCAAGATGTATACTTTATAGGAGATATCGTTAAATTTTGACGATGTATGCACAAGAACACCAAGACAATATAACATATTGGAATAACCAATATGTTGAAAAAGAACTCACATGAGTCGATAGAGAAACCTTGAGACAATGCGATAAACAAATAATATATTATCTGAGTTTCCTTAGGGTAAATCAGATATTATATGTCGATCTGATGAATCGTCAGGAAGTAGCCCATGAAAATCATGAGTCCTAATGGAGTACCAGAATGGAGCGAGATACTTTCAGACACATCTAAGTTCTCCCAAGATCTTAGAGAAGTCTAGAAGACGGCGCAAAATTATGACAACCACCATAATCATCTACCAACATAAATTCATCAGATTAAAAACCAAATGGAGAAGATGGTAATATCATAAGGAAACTCTTGATATCCTTCATGATATTCAGAAACGAGTTACGAATTTGGAGGATAGATCGAGTTCATCCGGAGGAAAGAAGCGTATAGATTTCGGAACAGTACCCTATTTACACCAAAATGGGAAACCAATCGAAGTTGTAAGACGCATGACAGATGATGAAAAGCTCCTTGCTATCATCAAAGGATAATCCATCATAAACTAAAAAGTGATGGATATGGAGAAGATTAATCTTAAAAATCTACATGACCTTGTCGAATCCTTCACAGGATTAGAAATTGTAGACTTAATTATGAACGCATGAGATGGTTCAGCTTTGATTACTCTTGACCAACATCAAAGACCACCTCCACCACCACCAGTTGATCCCAACATTGCAGAAAATACGGGTTGGCATCATGAAGATGAACCAATGCCGAATGCTGGAGGTTCTGCCAAGAGGAGATCCTATTGTTTCAGGAACTCGACAACGTTTTAGAAGGCCAATTCTCTATAATATGCATTATGGAAGATCACAGCTCGATCTGATACATCCATATGGATTGATGCTAAATCTGGATATCCCAGATTTTAAAAATTGAGAAGTCCTTATCGATGATTGGGCATCGACTATGAGGATTGCAGCAGGTACCCTCGATCTTACAAAGGATGGATTCATCTTACTCCTTGAGATGAATCTTGAAGGATCTGTTAAAATGCATGGGATATGAAGGGGTCAAAAATGAAAAGCAACGTTACAACTGGAGAGTCATTGAAAGGAATTGTCGATAATATGACAAAATTATTCAAAATCCAGTTTATCGGCACATGCTATTTTGAGGGATTGGAAGAAGAAAAAAGAAAAAGATACAAACAAGCCCTCTATTGCCTCAAGTTACATGATATTTTGCAAATTGACGAATATATCAAGTTGTTCACCGAGTACCGATTGAAGTCCAAGGTGGAAGATAAAGAAACTTCGCAACTATTCTTTACGAAAATACCAAGTCCTTGGAGAGAAATGCTCATCAGGGAATACAAGAGTGCAACTGATTTAGATACAATGGCTAGACGAATGTCTTTCATGAAGGCCAAGCTATCTGAATGGTGCCACCAGGCAGCACTCTACAGGAACTATAAGAGACTACGAGGAATTAATAAAATTGTTCCTCTATATTGCGAAGATGATGACATCCCAATAGTTGTGGGAGGTCAACCACGGAGGCATAAGAAAAAGAAGCATAGAATTCATCCATACAACCATGGAAGTAGCAGCAAAAGGAATATGTCTTCATGGAGACCTAGAAGGTTTTGATCAAAACAGAAGGCCTGAAGTTACAAATCAGGGCAAAGGCCATCACCAAGCAGGAGTAGAGCCTCTTCATCAAGTTCTAACCAAGGGAGTACCAGTAGTACCCCGGGGGGAAGAACTTTTAGACGGGCTCACACAAGAGCTAATGAAAGTTTCAAAGATTGTAATTGCTGGATATGCGGAGCAAGAGGGCATATCTCAACGGATTGCCCAAAAAATCAAAAGTGAGGAATTAGATAGTTCGAAGCTACAACATAATTCAAAGAAGTTGTCTATTATCAAGACCGGATACATGCGTATCAATGCGAGGATCTACCCTCATATAAAAGCATCTATGAAGAAGAGATCTATTCTGATGATGAAAGTGAATCTAGTTCAGAATCAGAGTGAAGAAGAAATTCTTCAGCAGACAGTTAGGGATGATATGTCATGATTTCTCTCCCATACTACGATTTGTAAGACTCTAATGAGGATTGTGAAAGAAGATCCAAAGCTTCAGATATATGACGGTTTTACAGTTGGAGCTATGGAAAAGGCTTTAGATAACATTGAATTTCATAACAGAAAACACCAAATTATCCAGAGAGTAACTATCGGAGAATTTTCCATCCCAATGAAGTTTACTAGTAACCTAATCGAGATATAGTTGGTCCCTTACCGAGAAGTTCAGAAGATCAAAAGCAGAGTTAAGAGAGAAGTTGCAAATACACTCTTATGGATTCACATTGGAGCCATAAGAGTTATTATTAAAGCAACATTCAAAGAAGAAATTGATTCGTCACTCAACCTAGCTATATTTTGATAAGTGAATCTCAAATCTCAAGGATTTATGCCATGGAGCAGTCACATGAAATTTGTATGTAGGGAAATTGACATTTATTGTCTACCCTATAATTTCATACAATTTGGGAGATCGAGATTTCAATAGAGCCTTAACCTTTCATCAAGACTTCAAAAGAGTCGATTTGATGAAAAAAGGAAATAGACCTTACTCGATCACATACAAGATTTCCTATGCTCTCTCAAATACACATCATTCAGAAGTATTCTTGAGAAAGGAATTTATTGAAGTCCCAAGAAATTTTGAGGACATTGTCAGGGTTGTTCTACCATAACTTATTGAGTCTCCAACCATAAAAGAGATAGATATGAAAATTCAAGATCAACCAGTCTTCAATAAAAGTCAAAGCCTCAGAGTTGAGCCAAGGAGATAGATATGAAAATTCAAGATCAACCAGTCTTCGTGTTGTTTCAAAAAACCAGAAATCTTCGTGTTCAATCAAAAGGTAACTTTTGCTTCATGCTAGGGTTTTTAAGATTTTTGGACTTTTAAAATAGTGGTTTCGTCGAGTTTCCATGTCCAGGGTTTAATGTTTGTGCTGGTTATTTTGGAATTCTCGATTTCGAAACCCTAGTTTTTGGTTTTTCTTTAGGTTTTTGTTTATTTATGTTGTTTCTATGTTTTTTGTTACTTCTACGGTTTTGTTAGTGAACATTTATTTTGTCCAAATATTTTCTGTGTTTAATAATTTTTTTTAAATGTATTAGTAGTTGGTTCGAATAGTATTAGTTGTTATCATGTAAAGTATTAGTAATGATCTCTTTTATGTGGTGTTAAGTTGTTAGCCCTATTTTTTTGTTGGTGTTTTTTTGTATTTTGTATTACTTGTTACTCTAAATAGTATTAGTTGTTACACTGAAAAGTATTAGTCCGAAACCCTAGTTTCCGTCTCTAATAGTTGTTTTGTGCTGATGTTTATTTTTGTTGTTTCTTTGTTTTTTGTTAGTTATGTGGTTTTGTTAGTGAACATTTACTTTATCAAACTATTTTCTATTTTCATAATCGTTTTTTTAAAATGTATTAATAGTTAGTTTGAATAGTATTAGTTGTTATCATGTAAAGTATTAATAATGGTATCTCTGTTTTTATGTTGGTGATGTTTGGCATTTTGTATTACTACTTACTCTTAATAGTATTAGTTGTTACACTGAAAAATATAGTAATTCAATGCGTTTTTATGAGATTTTATTAGTTGTTCTGTGAATTATGGAGTTTGAAATCCTAGTTAGTCTGATAGTATTAGTTTTTACCCTGTAAATTATTAGCAGTGATTTCTGTGTTTTTTATGTTGTTGGTGTTTGGCATTTTTGTGTGTGCAGTAACAAAATGCGTACTAAGAACCCAACGAAGAAGTCAAAACACGATGATATTCCCCCACTGGCTTTGGTTCCATACGAGGATCAATCCTCAAGTGAGGAATATGTCCCACCAAAAAGGAAGAAAGAAGCAAACAAGAAAGATGTTGCAGTGAAAAGAAGAAGAGTTGAAATGTATTACTACACTCTGTTAATGGTATTAGTTTCTGCAAAGTAATATATTAGCATTGACCATGTTTTTTTTATGCATTTTTGCAGTGATTTTGTCACACAATATAGATCACGTGGTCTGTGTGAAGTTGTATCCAAGTTGACTAATGCACAAAAGAAAGATGTTTGAAGATATTGGTTTCAGAGGGCAATTAAAAATGGTTGAGATGAATGCAATCCCCACAAAAATGCTGAAGTGGTTGGTTAGCAACTTTAATGGTACAAGCCAACTTCTTAAGATATATCAAAATAAGAGTTTTGTGGTGACGACAGATGATATTTGCGACTGTTTTCTTCTGCCCAGGAATGAAGGATGTGATGTAAGGAATAATGCGAGTTTGGATCAAATGGCTGATTGGAATGATAGGTACAATTTTAAGGGAGATGTTTGCCTCAAGTCTTTTAGGTCTATGATGGAGATGATGGTTGATGTGGTGATGATTTTAAACGGTTTTTTGTGTTATTTTCATTGTCTTCCTTCTTAACACCAAGTGCCAACAGGAATGTGGACTTTGGTGTTTTAAGGTCAGTGATTGAGGTTGACAAAATAAACAACTTGGATTGGTGCACACATATTTTGAATAGGCTGTGTGTGGCTGTGAACAAATACAAAAAGGGGAATGCTAAGAATGTGAGTGGTTGCTTTTTGGTTCTGCAAATATTATGCTTTCATAGATTGAAATGGCAAGGTCGTGCGGAATCCACAACCCTACCCTTAATACAACATTGGAATACTGATAGAATCATGAACAAGGTTGCTGAAGAAATTGCGGATGGAGAATTTGAACTGGGTGAGTTTTTGACAGACACATATCCTTTGTCTTGTAGGAAAGGGAAGAATGTGAAGAAAAATAGTGGTGAGGAAATTTTTTTGAGAAAGAATAGGAAGTGAAAGATGAGGAGGATGAAAAGAAGGGTGAGATGGATGAGAGAAAGAAATCTCAGAAGGATGATGATAGCGAGGACGACGAGTAGTTCGAATTGATCAATTACAAACTGCTGTTCACTTGGTTTTATACCATTGATTTGGGCTTCCTAGACTTGAGTTTTGTGTTGTTTTTTATTATTTTGAGTCATTTGAGTAGCCAAGCCATGTTGAGAGCCAATTATATTGAGTTTATAGTCATAGTAATGAATCGTGTATCAAAACAAGTACAAACGAGCAAACAACGAGAGATTGATTTGAAGAAACGTCCAAACGCGTCTGAAATTTCCATCACTGGCAGCATTTCGTATTTTGGCCATAACTCTACAAAATTGATATTGAGATGATTCAAGTGGCTATGGAAAGCTAAGAGATAGAGCTATAACTTTGAAGAAGGGCTCAAAAGCAAATTCGGACATTTGGTGGGCGAAAAAACCAGGCTGGCGCTGCAGCGCTCGTCCACGGGCGCTGCAGCGCCCGAAACAGGGCGAACAAATTGCAGGGGACGGATGGGGCGCTGCAGCGCCCAACGCCCGGCGCTGCAGCGCCCGGGCGACTATGTGCACTTAATTTCTGGCGCGCCGCAGCTCATGCCCAGCGCCGCAGCGCCGGGCGGATTTTCCTATGCTAAGCCTACCTTTTCTTGGATCTTTGTGGGGTTATAAATAGATACATGGGAGGCTTGATCTAGGGTATGGAGAAAAGGCTGGGAATACACCCAAGAACACAAGAAACACATCAATTTCATCAAGGAAGAATCAAGGGAAGAATCGGGTCGAATCGGAGCTTGAGGATTGAAGATTGATCGAGAGATTATCCATTTCCCTAAGTTTTCTCATTCTTTGTGCTTTAATCTTTCATTTTAGTTTCTTATGAAGATGAACAATTTGTCTATGAGTTGTTTATTTATAATGGGTAGCTAAATTTCTTGTGATTTCCGGGTTTTGGAAGTAGATTAATTGAACTCTTGTTGAATGTATTAATCTTAATTGAAGTTATTGTCTTGAAGCCTATTTGAGTACTTTGTTCTTATTCTTGTTTTATCATTTGGCCAATGATTTAACATGTTTGATATATTGATTCATAATTCGAGAGATGAGTTTCAATATTAGATCTTGAGTACTTGACATGAATATTTGCATAATCGAGAGGTTTGTGAATATTTGTGAGGATATTTGATCTTTTGTGCATTTGGGAGTTGTGTATCTTATGTTGAGTAGAGATACTAGCATAGATATTTCAATCTACACTTTATATACATCTCGAGATGGAGGATAAAATACCGATGTGATCGTCTTATAGGTGTATTGATAATAACTTTGGCTTTGATTAAATCGTAAAACAAGAGGAATATTAATTGAAACCATAACCCGGGAATCCATTTCATTTCCCTTGATAATTCCACTATTATTTTCATCTTGTGTTTTTGTGGTTATTCTTGTCTTTTCTTCCACAACAATCATTCAATTTTGATCGTCTAAATAAAAATAAGGCTACCTTAGTTCAATACTTAGCGCATTAATTTATTAGTCCCTGTGGATTCGACAACCTTACTTCTCTATATTAAAACTTGACACCGTAGACTTGCGGTAAGAAAAATCTCTAACAAGTTTTGGCGCGTTAAAAGGGACTAATACAATTTTGGTGCTAATATTGCGATAGATAGAATTATTTTTAATTTAAACATTTTTTTTTATTTTTATTTCATTTTTCTTTTGTAAATTCTACTTCTACAATGCTTGATTTGTTTCTTTGAATTGGTATAGGTGCACATATTCGGATGGAAGAGGCAAAACCATCTTTGGAAGACGCCCTCATTTCATTCATGAATCAAACGACTTCATTTGTGAGTCAAATAAATTTATTCATGAGGGAAATGGGAAATAGCCTTACCAAAAACGAAGCAAAGATGGACAAGATGAAGTTGCAATTGACATAATTGGCCAATACTATGGATTTACAATTGAAAAATCTCGAGACTCAAATGGGCCAATTAGTTACAATAGTTGGTGGGCAACATCAAAAGAGCGATTTTTAAGCACCCTTTGAAGCCAACTCGAAAGAACAATATTGTGTCATTCATCGAAGGAATGATACCGAATACGAGGAGTTGAAGATCCTGGAAGAGCAAGAAAGTTCAGAACCACACACAGATTGTATGTCTATGCACGGTCAAATACTATGTGGCACCGAAAAGGAACAAAAACAGGACAAGGAACACACAACCCAAGCGTGTACGAATGAGCAGTTCGTGCGAGATATTATAAGAAAGTTGTTCCCGAGAGAAAAACACGATCATACGTATGCAAACGAACAACATACACGTAAACCGGATCAAGTATATTCCTACGCCAGGACTCAAATCCTTGCTTGGACACCCCAGTATGCATTATTAGGTGCAAGTAAGGCAAATATGGCACTTGACCATGACCCAAGCGGCTAATATATGCATTCAAGGGAGGCACCAATTCATACGTCGAGCTATAGCGGTAAATCTAGCGCTTGTTGGTAGGCAACCCAATGGTAACTTCACATTTTTCTTTCTTGAAATTCTATCTTTTCCCTTGTTTCGATATAATTTCATTCAAGTTTGGGGGGAGAGTTAGTATTTTGATTTGAAATGTGTGAGTATTTTGATTTGAAGTGTGTAAAAAAAAAAAAATTGCATTTGTTTGTGTGTTTTCATATAGTTGCATGTAGAGCATTTTAAGTTGCATTTGCATTAGTAGCATGTTTCGATTTTAGCATGTTTATTGCTTTCATAGATTTTAGGGAGTGAGTTAATCTCTTGATTGTAACTTGTGATTGATTTTTAAAATTTTGTATTGTTTGGATTGAGTGTTGAGCATGAGTTGATTGAGCATGAATAGATAACATTGAGCATGTTAAGATGGAAAACTTGGTTTGATGCTTTGAATTACATATTTACAAGCCTGTGAGCTTTTGAGCCTTTCTTGCTTTCATCATATGCGTCTTGTTTGTGATTTGAGTATATCATTCATGTTGTTAGAATTCTATAACTTGCTCACGGTATCTCTGTCAAGGTCACATGTTGTATGCGAAATGTGAAAATGATCAAAGGCCATTTTTGTTAGCCCTTCAAGCCTTTTGCTTACCTAATGATAATATTGAAATCCCTAGTTAGCCAACTTGAGCATATTGCCTAATTTTTTATAGCCACAATTCAAGCCTTAACTTGATAAATCTTTTACCCAAAACTTGAGCGTATAGCATTGAGTAAAGGGATTGAATAAGGGTGAATGGGTAAAATCAAAATTTTAGAAGATGGTGTTAGAGTTGGTTGATGGGAAGAAAAGGAGGAGAAATGAAGTGTTGAAAACTCGTATAAATGTCGGAAAAAAAATTGACTTTGTAAATGAGTTTCATTTAAATGAACTTGGGGGCTAAGGATTGTAATTTGAGGTGATTCTCAAAGAAAGAAAGGAGATGGAGATAAGAGGAGTTGATGAAAATGAGAGATGATTTGAGTAGCATATTGAGCTTTAATATAGATGATTTATGTGCTCACCGGTCTATACGCTCGAGTTTGAGTCATTCTATCCATATTTTCCTACCCTAACCAAAGAACTTTCATTACAACCAAAGAAAAAAAGTCCTTTTTGATTCACAAATTGCATACATTCTAGTGGCGGAGATATGAGACGAATTGCAAGCCTATGGTAATTTTGCGACATTGAATTGATTTGAGCGTAAACACGTCCTATATTCATTCGAGATGAGAGTATACACTTGATCTTTGAGAGACGTGATTCTTAGCATTTACCATGGTTTCTTTGATGTATACTCTATGTTAGATGTTTGAGGCTTGGTTGATTCGTTGTTTGACACCAATGATGAACAATACGAACTTTATGGAGTTGTTGTGCGTTTTACTTTTCATTATTCCTAGTCATGTTTTATCTTGTTTCTAAAAGCGTTGACCGGGACGGCCAACAGTTTAAGTTTGGGGGTATTTGTTCACTTGGTTTTATACCATTGATTTGGGCTTCCTAGACTTGAGTTTTGTGTTGTTTTTTATTATTTTGAGTCATTTGAGTAGCCAAGCCATGTTGAGAGCCAATTATATTGAGTTTATAGTCATAGTAATGAATCGTGTATCAAAACAAGTACAAACGAGCAAACAACGAGAGATTGATTTGAAGAAACGTCCAAACGCGTCTGAAATTTCCATCACTGGCAGCATTTCGTATTTTGGCCATAACTCTCTCTACAAAATTGATATTGAGATGATTCAAGTGGCTATGGAAAGCTAAGAGATAGAGCTACAACTTTGAAGAAGGGCTCAAAAGCAAATTCGGACATTTGGTGGGCGAAAAAACCAGGCGGGCGCTGCAGCGCTCGTCCAC
This sequence comes from Rehmannia glutinosa, assembly GCA_016081115.2. Lineage (NCBI taxonomy): Eukaryota > Viridiplantae > Streptophyta > Magnoliopsida > Lamiales > Orobanchaceae > Rehmannia > Rehmannia glutinosa. The sequence continues at coordinate 139,245 of JABTTQ020002845.1, forward strand.
GGGCGCTGCAGCGCCCGAAACAGGGCGAACGAATTGCAGGGGACGGATGGGGCGCTGCAGCGCCCAACGCCCGGCGCTGCAGCGCCCGGGCGACTATGTGCACTTAATTTCTGGGCGCCGCAGCCATGCCCAGCGCCCGCCGCAGCGCCGGGCGGATTTTCCTATGCTAAGCCTACCTTTTTCTTGGATCTTTGTGGGGTTATAAATAGATACATGGGAGGCTTGATCTAGGGTATGGAGAAAAGGCTGGGAATACACCCAAGAACACAAGAAACACATCAATTTCATCAAGGAAGAATCAAGGGAAGAATCGGGTCGAATCGGAGCTTGAGGATTGAAGATTGATCGAGAGATTATCCATTTCCCTAAGTTTTCTCATTCTTTGTGCTTTAATCTTTCATTTTAGTTTCTTATGAAGATGAACAATTTGTCTATGAGTTGTTTATTTATAATGGGTAGCTAAATTTCTTGTGATTTCCGGGTTTTGGAAGTAGATTAATTGAACTCTTGTTGAATGTATTAATCTTAATTGAAGTTATTGTCTTGAAGCTTTATTTGAGTACTTTGTTCTTATTCTTGTTTTATCATTTGGCCAATGATTTAACATGTTTGATATATTGATTCATAATTCGAGAGATGAGTTTCAATATTAGATCTTGAGTACTTGACATGAATATTTGCATAATCGAGAGGTTTGTGAATATTTGTGAGGATATTTGATCTTTTGTGCATTTGGGAGTTGTGTATCTTATGTTGAGTAGAGATACTAGCATAGATATTTCAATCTACACTTTATATACATCTCGAGATGGAGGATAAAATACCGATGTGATCGTCTTATAGGTGTATTGATAATAACTTTGGCTTTGATTAAATCGTAAAACAAGAGGAATATTAATTGAAACCATAACCCGGGAATCCATTTCATTTCCCTTGATAATTCCACTATTATTTTCATCTTGTGTTTTTGTGGTTATTCTTGTCTTTTCTTCCACAACAATCATTCAATTTTGATCGTCTAAATAAAAATAAGGCTACCTTAGTTCAATACTTAGCGCATTAATTTATTAGTCCCTGTGGATTCGACAACCTTACTTCTCTATATTAAAACTTGACACCGTAGACTTGCGGTAAGAAAAATCTCTAACAACTGCCAAATGGAGAGATGGTGGATGAGGAGATCCACAAATTGGCAAAGGATGTAAGATAAATGTTGTTATATGTATTATTATTTACTGCAAAAGTATTAGTAGTTTTCTAAAGTTTTTGCTGTTTTGTTTTGCAGGGTATGACTGAGTAATCCATGTTGCCGAGAAAGGATATGAACATTATTTCCCATGCGCACATGGAGAGAGTCAGGAAGTTGTAGCCACAGTTGATTGAAAAAGAAACTTCATCGCCTCCAACCGAGTTGTCTGAGACTCAACAATATTTTTCTAGTGCCAAGCTTTATGAGTATGTTGATGTGGTGGTGAGTAAATTTGAGAGAATGAAGAAATTCATTGACCCTTCAATGCCCCATTTTGATATTCTGACTTCAGAGGAGGATGTAATACCTGCTGTGAATAAAGACGCACCTGCTGCGCATGAGGTAATACCTGAGAAAAATGAAGAAGTGGCAGATGATGATGTGAATGAAGAAGCTATTGATGATTGTGTTGCATCAGTTGAGAAGGATGATGAAGATGAGGATGAAAAGGAAGAAGTAGCAGTTGCTGAATCAGGTATTATTTGTTACACTGTAAAGTATTATTTGTTACACTATAAGGTACTGCAAATTATTAGTTGTTACGGTGTAAAGTATTAGTAGTTACACTGGAAGGTATTAGTTTTTACTAATAGTTTACTATTGTTTTGTGCAAACAGTTGAACAATGGCCCATCCGTGAGAAGAAAGCTGTCAGGTGTTCATTTATGAAAAAACATAGCAAGAATTTTACTGGAGTTATGTTGTCAAGGAAGGAAAAGGATGTGGCTGACTATTGTTTCTTCAATCACAAACGAAAGTAAGTGTAAGTAATGTTTGAACTGTTAGTTATTTTTGATTATGTTGTTTGAATAATACTTTTTTCATTATTAACTTTGGTAAGTTATTTTTTCTGTCGAGCCGAACCAATTTGTGCATATGCTGGTGCTTTTTACGTGTTGCTTCCTGATATGTCCACGTTGAACGATAAAAGTTTGATCCACATAAGCATAATTGATACATGGACAATGCTCCACAACAAAAGAATAGTGGATGTAAAGAGGAGAAAATGCTTTTATTTCTATGCTCAACATTCTGTATGCAAACAATGTTATTTTTTTCATACAATGTCATGCTTTACATTAAGTAATGGTATATTTAATATTGTGTTATTTGCAACAGTTTTACATATCAAACATTGTTGAAAAAGATACTGCCAGAGATTGGGCAAAAGATTTGAGATATTGTTGGGAACAGTGGATGAAATCAGTAGGAGTGATGGATTTGAGTGGATTTGACTTGGTAAGAAATCATTTTTATTTCTAATGAAACGTATTACTTATTATTCTTGTATGTATTAGCTATTATACTATAAAGTATTAGTTGTTACACTGTAAGGTATTAGTTGTTACACTGTAAGGTATTAGCTAATATTCTTTTTTTGTTGAAACTGTAGATTTTTTTCCTAATTTGCTTCAAAGAGCATTTTGTAGTTGTTGTCATCAATTTCGATGTCGACAAGGTGCAATATCTGGACAATTTAGTCCACCATGAAGCTGCCGTGGAAAACTACAACAAGCTCGGGACTGTTGTGGTAAACTACAACATTTTGTTATATTAGATTATTTTTGTAAAAGTATCAGAAATTTTAGTTAATATTCTTATTGCCTTTTCACTTATTCCAGGAAAATAATTTTTCTGTTTTGGCGAAAGAATTAAGTCATCCACAAGCCCAATGTTCGCCTTATTTTTAGCTTCACCGCAAGTGTACGGTGTAGTTTATAGAATAGGGTAAGCAAGGTCGTATCCACGAAGACTAATAAATTTATGCGCTAAGTATTGAACCAAAATAGACTTATTTTTATTTAGACGATCGAAATTGGATGATTGTTGTGGAGGTAAAGGCAAGAACAACCACAAAAACACAAGATGAAAATAATAATGGAATTATCAAGAGAATGAAATGGATTCCCGGGTTATGGTTTTAATTAATATTTCTCTTGTTTTCCGATTTAATCAAAGCCAAAGTTATTATCAATACACCTATAAGACGATCACAACGGTATTTTATCCTCCCTCTCAAGATGTATATAAAGTGTAGATTGAAATATCTATGCTAGCATCTCTACTCAACATAAGATACACAACTCCCAAAAGTTCAAAAGATCAAATATCTTCACAAATATTCACAAACCTCTCGATTATGCAAATATTCATGTCAAGTACTCAAGATCTAATATTGAAACTCATCTCTCGAATTATGAATCAATATATCAAACAAGTTAAATCATTGGCCAAGTGATAAAACAAGAATAAGAACAAAGTACTCAAATAGGCTTCAAGACAATAACTTCAACTAAGATTAAAACATTCAACAAGAGTTCAATTAATCTACTCCCAAAACCCGGAAATCACAAAAAGTTTAGCTATTCATTACAAATAAATAACTAATAGACAAATTGTTCATATTCATGATAAGCTAAAATGAAAGATTAAGCACAAAGAATGAGAAAACTTAGGGAAATTGATAATCTCTCGATTTATCTTCAATCCTCAAGCTCCGATTCGACCCGATTCTTCTCTTGATTCTTCCTTGATGAAGTTGAGCTATTTCTTGTGTTCTTGGGTTTTTCCAGACCTTTCCTCCCCTTGGTGTGCGCTCCAAGAAGTGGTATTTATACCCTTTTTGAAGTCTAGGTCAATTTCTTTGTCATTTTGGAGTTTTTGCAAGAACGCACGGGTCGTGCGCCCACGACGGGCTACCCGTGCGCCATCCGTAGAAAACATCCGGTCTGCAGTATGGCGCACGGGTCGTGCGTCCACGCACGGGTTACCCGTGCGCCACCCAAACGTCCAAATTTGCTCGCGGGGTCTTCATACGAATTGTAGCCCTTTCTATTATCTTTCTATAGCCACTTGAATCACCTTAATATCAATTTTGTAGAGAGAGTTATGGCCACAATACTAAACCCGCGGTCTTTGGAAATTCCATACAGCGTTTGGATGTTCCTTGAGATAAATCTCCTTGTTGTTTGATCATCCATGCTTCTTTTGACACACGACTCATCACTATGACTCTATAATACATATAGTTGGCTTCCAATTGGGTGTAATCGCTCGATTCATGATGATTCTAGGTCGCAATGCTCGTATTTGTCACAAAATCATTCCAAATATCGTTAAATTCCTACAAAACGAGCAAAGCGTAATATCTTTCCCACAAAGCATGAATACAAACCATTTCATATGAGTTTATGCATGTCTAATCACCATTTTAGTCATATTTATACCTCAAAATACATGCAAAACTCATACCTATCACCCAAGAGGTTGAACGTTTTCCTTGAGAAAATGTTCCCTTCAGCTGGAAAGACAATGCCAACAACGTGGATTGCGGTGTATTTTTAAGGCGCCATATGGATAATTTTATAGAGGAAGTCTACTCGAGTCCAGATTTAAAATTGGTATACTTCTCGCTAAAACAAATACTGCTTATATTGATCTAATGCTTTTTTTTGTAGTGCAATATAAGACGTGCTTTAAGGGCATCATATTGTTCCAGAAATCTGTTGAACAAGTTAAATGAGAAACGTATTCAACTTGAGAAGGATGTTCTTGAATTCTTGAGGGCCCTGAAGTAGCTTGAAGAATGATATTCATGTAAGATTTTATAGAATCTGAAGTCATTTTTATTAGTTTTATAGTGATATGTTTTGTTAACATAATGTGTTTATGATGTACAGGGTTAGAAGATGGTTGGTACAGGGGATCATATGGCTAGCTGGACTTTTTGAATGTTTATGAAAAAACAATTTGAATGTTTAGGCAATTGTTACTAGTTACATGTAAATGTGGTAGTATTGAATGTTGAAAGTATTAGTACTATTTTTTGTTAGCTATAAATGAAGTACTGCTTTTGTTAGCCGCAGATGGATTATTTGAAGTACAAGCTAACGTATTAGTATTGAAACTTGAAAGAATTAGTATTAAAAGTATATGTATTAGTTCTTTCATATGATTATCTTGCAAAAAAAAAAAAAACTAGTTCCTTAAGAAATGTATTAGTTGTTGAACATAAAAGTATTAGATGTGAAACATAAAAGTATTAACATAAACAAGTAATGTTTTTATGCAGACTACTTGCTGATGGCTTTTTACAACCAGTTGCAAGTATTATAGGTTCAGGTATGTGTCCTTGAACAATTAACAATTAATGTTTTTAACAATTAACAAGTATTAGGAATGTTTTTACAATGAATTAATCTCCTGCGCCAGAATTAAGTTCAAATAATAAACAATCCTAGAGCAATAAAACATGCGATATGAATTCAAACACAAAATAAGAAATGTATTAGCAGATACATTGACAAGTATTAACAGATACATTACAATGTATTAATCCCCTGTGCTAGAAAGTGTAAAAAATAATCAAAAAAGTGTAAAGAATAAAACATGAGATATGAAAAGACATCGAAGTAATCAGAACAACTAACAATATACCATAAGTTATGAATTCCCACACAAAAATAAGAATGTATTAGCAGATACGTTAAAAGTTATTAGCAAATACATTGATAAGTATTAGCAGACAAGTTACAATGTATTGCCAGAAAAGTGAATTGTAAAGAATAATCAGAATTAAGTTCAAATAATCTACCCTCCTAAAACAATATAGGATTAGGAGTTTTTACCCGAACTCCCTTAATGTATTTGTGTTTGATGTGTCAGCACTCTTCACTTCTTGTTTTTTCAAAATTCCCTTTCACTCTTTATTTTCTGCCCTTTGTAACTGAACGAGTAGGATTAGGATATTAGTAGAAGAACTAGAAATCTTAGTTTTAGCTGCAGAATTCATTGTAGCAGCCATCAATTCATCAATTGTCATAGAATCTCGGTTATAACCATCTTCAAGGATTCTTCTTGCTTCATCATTTTTTTGGCATTTCAATATCATATTATAATACTTGCGCGCCATTTCATGACGCTAAGGAATGCAATCCTTAGGCCTGTTACTCTGTCCAATTCATCTATCTAATTTATCCCATAAGTCCTTTTTTGCAAACTTTGTCCATCTTCTTTTGATATAACAACTTTGTAGTTCAGTCACCGAATTCACATGAAGGACCCGTAACGAATGATAACATAGTAAATCATATTCTTCAAATCTCTTGCAAGAGCAACTTATCAATTTAGTTGCAGTACAAAATGTCACTGTATGTGAACCAACTCCATCATCATTCGAAATAGTGTAATACATAATGTTGCTCTCAATATGGAACATTGTACAAAAAGTGGAAATTGACTTCAAAAATTCTTCTTCAAAATCTTTATAAAGTGTCAATGTGTATACCTCAGAAGCATGCTTCAATAATCCCGTCAATGGCAATACAAATGTAGGAGCCGCCCTTGAACACTGAAATTCATCATTTTCTTCATTGCTCCTCCAACATTTAATTGTTTCCTTGAAAATTCCATAAAAGTAAGTCAAACTGGTTGTTTTCTTCGCATTAAATCCAATGGCATAGTTTGTACTTTCACTTCGCTGTGAAGACAATATTCCAACAGAGAAAAAGTCTTTGTTAAATGTTGTACACCACTTCTCTCTTAAATCAAATAACCTCTTAAACCATGGATGGTCTTCTACCCATTTTTTGTAATCATTTTCTCCCAACAGTCCTGAAATTCTGCCTCATTTGTGCACCCTGATAAACACTTGGCAAATGCGTCGTTGAAGCATTTGTCGCCTTTCAACTTCCCAAACTGGCTTACAACATTTTGGTAGAGGTGCCATAAACATAACCTATGCTGTGTTTCTGGGAAAACCTACATACAAAAATAAACAAAACATATTATTACATTTAAACAGATTAAAAATATTACATATAACAATTGGATGTATTAGTGTTAAAAAGAAAAATATATTACATATAAACAAAAAAGTATTTTTTAAATATAAATTGAAGTGCAGTTTGTAAATCAGAGCACAATTCAGTAGGCATTACATTTAACGCTGAAAAGTATTACACATGACATTGTAATGTATTACCATTAACAAAGAAAACTATTACACATTAACTGAAGTGCAATTTTTACAATATTTTACCTTTCAATTGAATTTCCAATTGCTAGATCTTGATCTGGGTCGCTTGATATAGGGCATTGAACCTCCATTGATTTCTTAAAAAACTTCAAAAAGCCAATCAAATGATTCGATTTTCTCATCCATTATGAAGGCACAACCAAACATCACGTTCTTCCAATGATCATTAATCCCAACAAAAGGAGCACAAATTAAATTATACCAATTTGTTCGATGTGTCATATAAAAGACAACAACATCACCATATATCTTGTAATCCTCCTTCATCATTGAATCCCTCCAAAACAGATTATACAATCTTCCCATATTATCTAATTTAACTCTGAAAAAGAAGTCTTGATCTTCATCATCTTGTTGGTACAACATGTCAATTAGCGTTTGTGCATCGCTTGCCTCTATTGCATTCATTTTGAAAAGATTCACAAAATTCCAGTGATCTTTAATTATATGACCAATGCACTCTTCACCACTGCATCTTGCACCATGTATCAGAAAGATTCAGTGGCTCTCATTCCAGAAGAAATCATCTCCCCAATAGCATTAGCCTTTTCAGTGGTAATCACCATTTCAGAACGATGCAAATGAATCCACTCTTTTCTAGTGAGTTCGTAGTTGTACAACATACTATGGTTAACAATTTCATAAACACCACCACTGTTCAACTTTGCCCTCAATGATGCCTTACATCCTATCCGTGTATTATAATTTTTTTTCTTTTTATTTCTCAAAGGTGTTTCTGGATCTTGTAGATCCCACACAGGAACATATAAAAAACTTCTGTCACAACACCAACATCATTGCATCTTGTAGTTGTTTTACGAATACTAAATCCAAGCTATCGAGCATGATTACGATACAATGTATATATTTCTTCAATACTATTCCTCTTCATACCAATAAGACAACTAGTCAAGTCTTCTGTTATATTTAACAGAAGAAAATAATCAACATGAGGAATGTATAAAATGATGACACTTTTTATAATAAAACACAATATTTTTGCATGTATTTGTAATACCTTTATGAGCAACAAAAACTGATTTTTACCTTCAACATCTATCTGAATGATATTGTCCTCCTGCTCTCTGTCATTATTGCCTTTTTCATTCTCATCACTGGAATCTGTTAGTGTTATTATACCTAAAAGTAATACAAATTTGGAACAACTAAGAAATAAAATACATAATATGATGCAACAACTCGAGTCTGACAATTTTTGTCTTTTAAAGTCTAATACATGTATTTAATACATCTAATATATTTGAATGCAACGTGTGTTACGTTTCTACAAAGTTGTGCCTTTTAATTATAAAACAGAGACTTTCTATGAAGTTGTAAAGTCTAATACCTTTTTTTAATACATATAATACATTAGAATGCAATGTGTAATACTTTTCTACAAACTTGTGCCATTTAAATATAAAACATAGACTTTCTACAAAGTTGTAAATTCTAATACAATTTTTTAATACATCTAATACATTAGAATGAAACATGTAATATTTTTCTACAAAATTGTGCCATTTAATTATAAAACAGAGACTTTCTACAAAGTTGTATAGTCTAATACATTTTTTTAATACATCCAATATATTAGAATGCAACGTATAATACTTTTCTACAAAGTTGTGCCTTTTAATTATAAAACAGAGACTTTCTACGAAATTGTAAAGTCTAATACATTTTTAATACATCTAATACATTTGAATGCAATGTGTAATACTTTTTAATAATGAACTAGATGAAAAATACATGACATTCACCTTCGTTACCTCTGTCATTCTTCAAGTTGTCTCCAGTCTCCATTGTCGCACCTTCTTAAGCTTTTGTCTAACGTAGATTTAACTATTAAGTAACTGGAATATAGACACAAACTAATACCTATTAGGCTTGACGCGATTATATAGATCGATGGTTATGCGACGGAGGTGGGGGTGCGACTTTGTTGAGATGACAGAATGGGAAAATATCACGTAGTGTAGGTGCGCACCAGTCGCTGTGCTGTGGTGTTTTTTGCGCCCCCTTGGTGTTGTTTTTCACTGCCGTTGTGGTTGTTTTTTTGGGGGATGTGGCTCGCGGTGGTTGTGGTTGAAGGATATGGGATTGGGCTCCAAGTCACGAGAATGTCTGAAATGTCACAGTCATTTTTTTTTTGCAGTACCGGGTCAGGGTTGAGCGATGGGTCGGATATTTAGACCCATATAATGGATTAAGATCCGTTAGATGGTCTAGCAGGAGACTAGCTCTATATTATATATTAATTATATGGGTCAAGTCCTAGTAAACCTGTTACCTGACCTAAATCCACACTAGAGTTTGAAAATGCATACCCATTTTCTGCCCCATACTCATTTACTTGCCCCATAACTGCCCCAACTTATGTGGAGTTTGGGCCGAGTCAGGGTCTTACCCGGCCCATTGACACATCCCTACTCACTTTTTGACTTTAATTTGTTTTAGTACATATTGTAGGAGAGGGTGATGTGAATCAAACTCTAACCTCTGGGTTTGAGAGTCTTAACCACTCGACCACTTTCTAATTCTGCTTCCTAACTTTACGCGTGGAATGTAATATATTAAAGTAATTTATAATCAAAATGTAGAGGTGAATTTCAAATACGTAAGTTGCAATTGAAAGGATAAATTTAAAAACATGATCAACAATACATGAAATTTTTAACAAATTTTAGATTTCTTATTTTTGGTAAGTATTAATTTTCTATTTTGAGAAAACAAGATGTTATCAATTTTAAAATTAAGTGATGCTGCTAATAGTTGTGCAACTCACTCGTGATTCAAGCTAAAGTATCTGTCTTTAGTCCGAAGTCCAATGCACGTGTCGAGAACCGGCTTATAACATGCAAATAAGATTAGGAGGGGCCCGGGTTGCCCCGAGAAAGCCCTTAGCATGTAGGAGAATAATCTAGAGCATAAGGAAAACTCATCAGTAAATTGAACTTAATGAAAAATTATTAGGGAGAAGCTATTTATACATGAGATTATAGGCTGCGTGGGCCTAGTGTAATGAGTTGGGCCTCAAGGGCCTAATATAATGAATTGGGCCTCTAGGGCCTCATGATACAAGTTGAGTCTTATGAGGTTGATGCATTGAGTCGGGCCTTGTGGGCCTATTTCATTGACTTGGCCCAATTGATAATTTATATGACATAATAATTAATTAAAGATAATTAAATAGATAATTATATATTTAAAAGGAAAAATAAGATTTCATCCTTCATCATATGCCCCACAAATCCCGGGGTTGCGAAGGAGACCGAAGTAGTGCATGAGTTAGATCCTTTGCAAGTGCGTGTTTCATGCGGAATTTAATCTTCTGAGGATAATGACGTCTCTCTGAGAGGGGAGGTCCTCGGGAATTGGGAAATCTCTAGAAAGCGAGAGGTCTTCGGAAGGCAAGAAGTCTCTAGAAGATGGGAAGTCTGCGAAGGCAGGAGGTCCCCATTGTGGAATTCATCTTGGCTTCCCAAGGCACTTAGTTATTATGAAACTTTTATAGTCCGCAAGAGGAGGGAGGTCTCATTGGCCTCTCTTGGCCGAGCGAGGGGGCCAATTGAGTGCATGCTGTAGTCATACACATAAAATTTGTTTGGCTTTTTTTTGGAGACCGACTGAGGGATCGGTTGAAGCTTTCTGCTTATGTAACTTTGCAATTTACCTTAGACATCACATGACTGCCTCTTACATGAAGGCATTTATCTGGCTGTTGGTGTAAACCCAAAGATTTCCGCTTACATGACCTTAAAATTTACCTTGGAGAGCACATAACTGTCTCTTACCTGGGACAACACGAAGCTTTCCGCTAATGGGACTTTGTTTGTCCAATGGAGCGTAGAGCTTTTTTATGAGACTTTGTGTGACCAATGGAGTACTTAGTTAAGTGAGTGTCCTGGATAACGTAGAACTCCCTCTTACGGGACTTAGTTGTAGGGTTGTCATCGATAGCGTGTAGCTACATCTTATAGGACTTAGTCATGAGAAATGCCATGAATAGTGTGTGGCTAGCTAGTTCAAATAGGACTTAGTTGTGTGAGATTCCATTAATGGCGCAGAGCCATATCTTATAGGGTTTACATAAGGAGATGCCATGGGTAACGCGGAGCAACCTCTTATAGGGCTTATGCTAGGAGATGCTATGGATCCACCTCTTATAGGGCTTACATTAGGAGCCACCATGCATGGATGGTGTGAAGCCGCCTCTTATAAGAATTATGCTAAGAGATGCCATAGATGGCATAGATCCATCTCTTATAAAGCTTACATTAGGAGAATCACGGATGGTGTGGAGCCACCTCTTATAGGCTTAAACTAGGATGAAGCCTTTAGAGGTTCGAGATAGCCAAAGCTACCATTTATGGTGTCCTGGACAATCAGGGGCTACCTTTTACAAATGAAGTCTTAAAAGGTCTGGGATAATTTGAGCTACCTCTTATAGTGTCCTAGATAGTTGGGGGCTATCTCTTTACGAATTTAGTCTTGAGGGGTCCGAAACAACTGGGGTTGCCGCTTATGGATAAATGCTAGGTTCGATTTGAATAAGAGAACGATTGCCTCTTGACGGGAGGTGTTAATGTACATGAGTGATGTATTACCAACAAAATATCCCACTAGGGGGTGCATCGTGTTGAAAGAAGATGAAAGAGGGGGCTTCACTGGTCCCTGTTGATGGTGAGTCTAGTTACTGGTCATTTCTTGGGAGTTAGCCTTAAATGGGGCTAAGCAAAGCCTTTCTTGTACAATTCTCCATCAATGAGGATGGAACGTCATGCATGATTTCCAAGCCTTCGTGCGTCCTTTGTGGAGTATGAAATGGCTCCCTCCTTGAGGTGGCTGAATATCTCATCCTTCCAAGATGGCGGTTCCTTTATAGTGTTTGTTGGGTAAATTATGGTGAAAGATTTCTGTTTTCAGAAAATGGCTGGGATAGTGTATAGGCTTAAGTCAAGGCCAGAATTAGGTCTGTCTCCGCAAGCGAAAAATGCCCCGTATACAAGTCTTACTGATTCGGCGCTCGCTCTAAGATACAACGACTTCACGATTCCGGTTAGCGGACAACAAAACCGGAACAACAATAACAAAGAAGTTGTTCTTGACTCTCAAGCTTTTGAAGGAGTTAGAAGGCAATATGCAGAATGCAATGCTCGTATTAAGTTATCTGATTATTTTTAAATGCATTTTTGTCACCTGGGGATCGACTATTATAGGCTTTAGACGCCCTGTATGGAAAGAACATGTCTTTTGGCTCGAAAAGACACCTTTTGCAGACCGAACAGACGCACTGCTGCAGGGGAGCACGGCAGGACGCACGGCCGTGCTCTTACCGTGCGTGCGGGCGCAACACTTCTCCGGCACCAGATGACCCAGGCGCACGGGCGTGTAAAGCGCGAGACTCTCGGCGAGTAGCACGACGACCCGACCGCACAGCGTGCTCTGCCCGTCTTGTGAGGTAGAAACATTTTCCTAGTTGAACATTTTTAATTAATTACGAAAATTAATTAAATCTATTTAATTAATTACAAAAATTAATTAAATATTTAATTTTTAAAGGTTTTTGGTCCAAAAAGAATAAGGGCCTTGAAGCCCAAGCCCAAGCCCACGACCCGCGACCCACGGACCGGACTCGGGCCAGCCGAGCCGAGCCGAGTGACGGGCGGGCGGGCGATGGCGTATGGCCAGCAGCGCGTGTGTGCTGACCAAACCCACAAGCATGTAGGTCCTCTCCCCTTTAAAAACTTGGGTGCCCCAAGGGCCCAAACTCATTTGTCCAACTTAGGATAAATAAAGTGTGCAACTTTACCTCCTTTTTCCTATGTGGGATGGAGCATCTCTCCTCCCCCACATTTTCTATTTTCCATACCATTTATTTGTATTAAGTGGCTAACTTCTAGCATTAATTTCTCATTCACCAGGAATCGGTTTTGAGAAATTCCAAATGCTATTCTCATCTACTCTCTTAGTAGAATTTTTACAAATAATTTAATTCCATTTTTCACAAATGGAAACCACTTAATTAATTGGTCAAAATTGGGTCAACACCCCATTTATCAAAGACCAATTCCAACAATCCCACACATGAATGAAATTAATGCATGCGTGTATCACGATTCGCTTGAAAGTCTCGGCGGAATTGTTATTGCATCAGGATAGGTAGCTTGTGGCTTTGAACCTTCCTTAGTAAGGTACTATCGGATTTACTAGCTGCTTAGTGACACGATGTCTTGAACTACTCAGCCGTTTGTGTAAACCAAGACAACAATACTTACACAATAACAACTCTAACACTTGTTGTTCTCACGTTGTGTCCATTTCGGCCATGGACCATATCTTAGATTCATAAGTGTTTCATTTGAAGCGGCCATTACTTCTCACTTATATAGGTGATCTCCTATTGAAGAGTATCCTGCAATACTCCACCTTTCGGTGTAGGAATCATTAAAAGTCTTAAACTTAACCTCACCACATTCAGCAGGTTTAAATACACTTGGATGTATCGAGAATGAGTTAACACATTTTTCAAGTGTTCAACTGAACATTCATAACTTAGTTGTCCCATTGAACCAAGGTCTTGGGATCTCCAATTCATAAGGTTGGGTTACCACTATGAACATTCTTTAAGTTGTGGATTTTAAACCCATTCCCCTTAACAGTTTATACAGCTGATCTCGATTTATGCCTTTTTGTAAGCGGATCCGCAAGGTTTTCCTTTGACTTTACGTAGTCAACCGAAATAACCCCATTCGAAATCAACCGTTTATTGGTATTGTGTCTACGACAAAAATGTCTAGACTTACCTCTTTCCTTTACTCGAAAGGACACTTTTAATAAATACAACATTTCATGATTTTAATGATCGTACCATCACTTATATCATAAATGCTAAATTTATTTCTTTCGGCTTCTACTTTTTCCAAAGCACCTCCACATTTTAAGGCAATCTCCTTTATGTGGGTTGCTTAAAAGTCAAGCTCCCGTTTAAACTTCCGGTATCTTTGTTTAAGACAAAGTTATCCAGAACTTTCATGGCTCTCGACCACTTTACTTTATTTTATTAGAACATTGTCCCGACAATCCAGTTAGAGTCTCGTTCTACCAAATTTCAGACCATAGTTCCAACAACTCCATTAACACCTTTTTCGAGGTGTGTAACCTTTAATGTTATCACATCTTTAGTAAAACTTCAGATTCAACTTGTTACGGTGTCTGCCTTTAGTGTTACAACACTTTCGACAACACCTCATGCAAATGTGGTTTTCGTGTTTACAACACTTTTGGCAACACCTTCTGTTACATTTAAAAATGCAGCAGAAACTCCACTGGTGTTCCACAAAGTGTGGTCATACCCCCACATTTGCCGAATTCCATTCGGAATCCCGGTTGTCTTCCTCAATCCGAAGTCGAACTATCAAATCCTCAAGCCCCATATCCTTTCGCTTGTGCTTGAGATAGTTCTTAAAATCTTTCCACGATGGCGGCAATTTTTTGATAATTGCGGCCACTTGAAAGGACTCGTTAATCATCCTTCCAGGACACTAAGTCGTGAAGTATGATCTGAATTTCTTGCACTGGCTAATCACCGTCTTGGTGTCAACCATCTTATAATCCGAGAAATTTACCGACTACAAATTTCTTTGCACCATCTTACATTTTTATACTTTTTCTCCAAAGAGTCCCACAACTCTTTGGGCGTTTTGAATGAACTATAGGCGTTGTACAAGGTATCGTCTAGTCCGTTCAAAATATAATTCCGACATAGAAATTCTTTGTTATGCCAAGCATCACAGCGATTCTCCGTTCATTGTCGGATTCTTCATCACCAACGACAGGGGGTTCCTCCTTCAAACGAGATGACCCTAAGGTTGTCACGTAGAACAACATCTTCTCGTTGCCATCTCTGAAGTCGGCACCGGAGAACTTCGCCGGGTTTTCGCCATGAAGCGGGGGAGAAGCAACCTTCGAAAATGGAGTGAACGATCCAGAAGCCATCGTCTTCAACAGAAACAAAAGTAAGATTTTCGTCTTGCGATTATGGTGAAAGGTTTCTGTTTTTAGAAAAATGATACAGGATAGTGTATAAGCTTAAGTCGAGGCGGTGGGTCTGTCTCCGCAAGACGAAAATGCCCCATATACAAGTGCTTACGGTTCCGGCGCTCGCCTCTAAGATACAACGACTTCACAGTTCCGGTTAGCAGCACAGCAAAATCGGAACAACAACGAACAGCAAGTTGTTCTTGACTCTCAAGCTTTTGAAGGAGTTAGAAGGCAATATGCAGAATGCAATGCTCGTATTAAGTTATCTGATTATTTTAAATGCATTTTTGATCACGAGGGGATCGACTATTATAGGCTTTAGACGCCCGTATGGAAAGAACATGTCTTTTGGCTCGAAAAGACACCTTTTGCACTGAACAGATGCACCTGCGCAGGGGAGCTTGAAAAGCCCAAGCCCACGGCCCGCGATGACCGGACCGGGCAGGCGGCGGCGTGCAGCGTGTGTGCTGACCAAACCCACAAGCATGTAGGTCCTCTCCCCTTTAAAAACTTAGGTGCCCCCAAGGGCCCAAACCCATTTGTCCAACTTAGGATAAATAAAGTGTGCAACTTTACCTCCTTTTTCCTATGTGGGATAGAGCATCTCTCCTCCCCCACATTTTCCATTTTCCATACCATTTATTTGTATTAAGTGGCTAACTTCTAGCATTAATTTCTCATTCACCCGGAATCGATTTTGAGAAATTCCAAATGCTATTCTCATCTACTCTCTTAGTAGAATTTTTACAAATAATTTAATTTCATTTTTCATAAATGGAAACCACTTAATTAATTGGTCAAAATCGGGTCAACACCCCATTTATCAAAGACCAATTCCAACAATCTTTAATATCTCATCAGCCTGAGAAGATTCAAGCTCTGAGTGGTTGAATTGCCTGGATTCTTAAGAAACTGCTTTATATAAGTTGATTGACATTTTATAGAGCAAAACAACTTTCATTTGTCATGCCCAATCGTTATTGCTTCTAACCCCAAGTCCCTAGTGACAAGATTCTCAATTTTTATTGGTTACTTAAAAAGCCCCTATAAATTATTCTATCAATAAAAATAAATGCTTTATGAATATAGGATACCGGGTAGAATTCTAAGATATAGAAGAAGTCTAAATAGAAAAAAATTGGAAAATATATATAGAAACGAATCAAGCTTGAACATATTTTCGTTCAATTAAATATAAAGTTTGGCTCGAGCTCAAATCGATTAGTAAAAAATAACAATATATATATATGTGTTAAAATATCAAGCTATTCGAACTCGATTCGTGTTTGGCTTAACTAAAGCTCAATTTGATTAATAATCAAACCAATCTATGAAACACAAATTTTGAAGCTCGACAAAAATATAAATAAATTTGAACAATACTATGTTCGACTTTATTCGGATTTGTTTATGGTCGTAGTTGCAATTGGCTCAAGACATAACATTGGAGCTGTTGTGTAAGCTTTTTGTTCAACAATTTGGCTTTTTAACATATTAACTGTATCCCACATCGGAAGATCAATAATGAGATTGAAAAGCCTCATATACAAAATAAATTGTAATATGTTCCAAAATTACACAACTGCGCAGCAGGCACTGAGCAAACTATTGTTTCGTCTTTTACTAAAGAATATCGTGTGCATTTAATTAACACTGTTGGAATCGTATATATGTAGGTCTGCCGTGCTAACTGCTGATAGATAGGGGTGCAAAATAATCGAATCTTTTTTATTCAATTCGATAGTCAAATTTGTATAATAACATTCAAATTGAAATATTAGAAGAATCCATATAAGAATATTTATTCAGATTCATATATTATCTATCTATATGTATACTACTATTAAATTAAATTAAAAGTGGGAAAGTGTGAATAGGTTTCAACGTTTCTTGAAAACATTGATATGCCAAAAATATCCTTATGGTAAAGTTAGTTTAAAGGAGCAATGAAGTAGTTTTCTATATTGATTTTGTTTTTATTTGTTTAATAATATGAAAAATGTCTCTTAGTATTCCAAACTCTTCCTATATACTTTCTTTCAATTGTAATTCTTAGAATATTTTGAATCTTTAAATAATAATAGTTTAATAGTAAAGTATACATCGAGTGTTTTCCAACCATATGCCATAAACGTTTATAAAATATTTCACATGAGAAGATTTTAGCTGTTTAAAGTTTAGCGTAGTTCATGCAAAATGTACCTTTAGATTATTTTTCTTTAATTTTCTCAATAACTAAATACATCTACAACGCAACAAAAAGAGTACGAATTTACAATAGAATGGAGAGAATATATAAATCAATAATTAATTCATTTAATTTGATACTAAATAAATAGTAGGACAAAATATGTATTTTAAACCTCACTATTGGTTGCAAATATCCCATACAATAAAAAAATTATCATCTATCACTTTCGATCCCTAAATTGTGATATGTTGCATTTTCCCATGAAAATAATTAGTTTTAAGATGAGTGAGATATAAGTTTTTACAAAACAATTGAAGAAAAAATAAAATTATTTCCCAAGCTTTATTCATTTGTCTTTACGTGTTTATTCGTAGTAATGGATATACAATAAAAATATGATTTATATTTAATTATCAATTAATTTAATTTATATATTCTTTTGGAATATAAATTCGATCAGTGTGACACCCAACTTTTGGATAATTATATAATATCGTCACGATGGAAATTAGGAATAGTTGGGATTACATAGATTTCATTTGTTTAGGATTATTTATGGTATTGGTTACTAATTTGAGAACTTATTCAATTAATTTTAGTGATCCTTATTTCATCAGAAGCTCAAAGTTATTCGGTAGACACATAGCCACGAGTTAAAATGGTATTTTGTTCACAACCGACTTCAACACCTGTGCATCAACATGCTTATTAATTTCAGTAGCAGCTGTGCAACACACTGCTTATTAGTTTATGTAGCAGCTGAGCAACAACCTGCTTCAACAACCTTTGATTTGCAGCTGTGCAACAACATGCTTTAGAAGCTTTGGTAGCAGCTGTGCAATGTAGGTCACAAGGGGTGTGGTGTAAGATTTAGAAGGGAGGTTGAATAAACCTTACCAAATTTTCACTTTTTAGTCCTTTTAAAAATCTCAACAGAGTTGACTCAAATCAGCTAAGTCCTTGGGGGACAACTAGGTTGACTTTCTTCAGCAAAGTTACCAACTCAACAGACTCGACTGAGCTGTTGATAGTATAACTTAGCTGCGTCAGCTAACACTTAACTTTTAGATGTTTTGGTTTTTAACAACGGAAGACTTAACACTCTTTGTTAATTTTAAGCACGTTTTTAATACTTGTTTTAACACTTGTTCTTATCAGCTGGATAACAATATAACTTATCAGCATATATAAAAATTATAAGCAAGAAAGTAAGTGCTGAAAGTAAATTACACAAGCAAATTTATAGTGGTTCGAGGATGTGGTAATTCCTGTAATCCACTCTTCTCCAAGTCCTGGAGGAATCCAATAAGTAACATATCAGGTTACAAAGCAATTCTTCAGTCTAGAGACAGCCTTGATCACACAACTGACTTCTCCTGCGACTCAGCTTCTTCATAAGACAGTTGCCTTGTTACTTTAGCTCCCTTCAAGCCTTTGGAATTGATCATACAACTTTCCAACAAACTTGAAACTTCTGGTTCGACCTTGAACCTCACTACAACACTTTCAAACTTGGAGAGTAGACCCCTTTTTGTTCTTGAAACTTTTCCTCTTCAACTGGTTGAAGTAATCTTTCCTTCACAGCGTGTGTTGGATTGAGTTCCTTCGAGTTTTAGGCTTGAGGAATTTTCTTGATAAGCTTTGAGAATATTGCAGGTTATGCTTGCTTGTAAGATTGATTTTTGCTCGTGTAAATCGTTACCTTTTCTCAAATGCTTCCTCAACCTTTTATAGTGCTCATTTGAAAATTTGCCCATTGAAGAGATAGGCTATTTTCAAATGACACTTCTTGTTCGTTGGCTTGTCTTTTCTTGGTTTGCAGCGATGTGATGTTGACCCTTCCTCGTATTAAATGCCTCTGCAGCTTTACAAGGTCTGACACATGCTTCAGTGTTTCCCATTGGTTTAATCTTTTTGCATATTTCTGGGCCAAACACTGAAAGACCTGGCAACTTGGACTTATTACTATATTGAGTAATATCTTTGGCTTCCTTCCAACGGATCAATGTCAGTCGTCTTGACTTGACTGTTGCCTTTACCCCTTTGAATTGAGTCTGCCCCAATCATATGAGAATGACTCAACTGTCAATTCAACTGTTAGACTAGGCTTCTTTATTGACTTGACTGATACTTTCATATCCTTCACACAACTGTTCCTTAGCTGTATCTCCTTCAGTCGAGTCTTTGTGACACAAAACGGAGTTTTCACACTTGTCTTCAGTTGACTTCTTGTATTCTTTGACATAACTGACTCCACTCAGCTCTTTCAATCCTATCTATTACAACATAGAAATAAAAGAAAAATGGGGTGCCAACTTCCTATTCTAAGTTTTACATGGTATCATCAAAATCTAACAAATAAATTTCCTAACATGCAGTAACCTGCTTATTAATTTATGTAGCGGGTAGCTTGATCGGTTCAAAGAACTTTTGATTGAAAGACATGCTTAATTATTAATTTCTGCAGTAGTTGTGCAGCAGCCTGTTTTAACAACTTTTGATTTGCAGCAGCTGTGCAGCAACTTGCTTCATCAGTTTAAATTGATTTACAACTGCTTCTATTGTGTCAGCGCCTGCAGCCAGAAGCTTTTTGAAAACTATAAATAGAATGATCCTATTATTTTTCATTTCATTCAGAAATCAATAAAACTTCAGTTTTATTTCATATTTTCTTATATACTCCATATACATATCTCCAATTTATTCCTATTTACCTCCAACACCATCATGAACTTGTAGTAAACTACCATCATGAGACATCGCCAAGAGTCATTGTCGAAGTCAAACCTAACGAAGGATTAGTGCGTTGATTACCCTGCTCAATCGAAGATTCGAACCAAAAGTGGATAAATGTCATTTTCTTAAAGATATTAGGTTTGCTTACAATTTCATAAATTCCATGATATTGGCTATTTCATGAGCTTCATGACATAAAACTATTTTGTAACTTCATGGCATACACCAATTTCATGATATAAGATTGTTCTATGTTAGGAAATTTATTGAGTAGATTTTGATTATACCATGTAAAACTTAAACTAGGAAGTTGGTACCCTATTTTCCTTGTAATTTGTATTGTAATAGATAGGGCTGGAAAAGCTGAGTCAAATCAGCTATGCCAATGATTACAAGAAGTCAACTACGGACTATGTGAAGACTCTACTGTGTGTCAGCTGAGTAATGCCATGAAGGAAGTCAAGGACTCGACTGAAGGAGAGTCAGCTGAGGAACATCTGTAAGAAGTGTCAGTCAAGTCAACTCAAGAAGCCAAGTCTCAAGTTGAAGTGACAGTTGAGTTATCCAATGACTGGAGCTGACTCAAGTCACTTGGGGTACATACAACAGTCTAGTCAAGAAAACTGACTTAGATCCGTTGATTTAAAGTCAAGAATATTACTCAATATAGTAATATGTCAAAGCTATCAAGTCTAAAGTGTTAGTCCCAGAATTGTGCAAAAGGAATGAACCGATGGGAAACATCGCACCTTGGGCGTGCACCTGCAATCGCGAAGACATTTAATACAAGGAATGGTCAACATCAAGGATCGCATGATTTAAGACAAGCCAACAAACACAAGTGACATATGAAATTAGCCTATCTCTTCAACGGGCAAAATTTCAAATGTGCACTATAAAAGGGTGAGGAAGTTATTGAGAAGAGGTTACCTGAACCACGAACAAGCAAGCAATATTCTAGCATCTAACATGCAATACTCTCATAAGCATTCAAGCAATTCCTCAAGCCTGAAACTCGAAGGAAATCGATCCAACACAAGTTTGAAGGAAGGAAAGACAACTTCAAATCTGTTGAAGAGGAAACTTTTGAAGAAAACAAAGGGGTCTACTTTCCAAGCTAGAATTGTAGAAAGGTTCCAAGTCGAACCATTATCAAGTTTGTTGGAGGGTTTTGTGATCAAATCTAAGAACTTGAGAAGTAATTTGAAGTAGCAATTTTGCCGCCTGTGAAGAAGGTTCGAGTCGCAAGAGAAGCCAATTGTGTGATCAAGGCCGTCTCAGGATGTTCACCGCTTTGTAAAGCGATCACATTACTTAGTGGATTCCTCCAGGAGTTGTAGAAGAGAGGATTTGAATAATTACCCCATCTTGAACCTCTATAAAATATTTGTGTCATTTACTTTCAAAGAAACTTACTTTTTCGCACATTTACTTTATATCTCTTTGTTAAGTATTATATTTTCTATCAAAGCGATAAATAACCATGTGCTAAAAATCAAGTGCTTAAAACAAGCTAAAATCTAATCAAAGGGTGTTAAGTCTTTCGCTGTTAAAAACTAATCAGTCAAGTTAAGTATTAGGCTTGAACAGCCGAGTTATACTATCCACAACTTTATCGAGTCTGTTGAGTGGGTAACTTAGCTGAAAAGCCAACTTAGCTGTCCATCAAGGACACAACTTTTTGAGTCAACTCTGTTGAATTATTTTAAAAGGACTAAATCAAAAATTTGGTAAGGTTTATTCAACTCCCCCCTTCTAAACCTTACTTCACACCCCTTGGGACCTACAAGTGGTATTAGAGCCGTTGGTTCATTGAGCCTTCCGCACTGGTTACAGAACTAGATCTCTATCTTTTCAAAAAAAAATGAAACACTTGTGTCTTCAAAGTCTTTCATTTTAAGCAAAGTTATTATCATGGAAAAAAATCTGACACGCATTCCTATGTTCACTGTTGAAGAATTTGATGATTGAAAAATTCGTATGCAGGCTCATCTATCTGCATTACATGATGAAATGTGGCTTGTGATTGAGGATGGACCATTGCAAGTACTTCAAGTGAACACAACTACAATAAGAGCATCTGCAGCTGAAGGAGAAGAAGTTGTTGCTGAAGCAAGACCAGTCATGGTTGAAAAACCAAGGACTGAGTGGACTAATGAGGATAGAAAGAGATATAACTTGGACAATGTGGCCAAGGACATACTCTACAAGACATTGGACAAAGCAATGTTCAATAAAGTCAAATATTGCAAATCTGCAAAAGAAATCTGGAATAAGCTGACCTTAATTTGTGAAGGATCAGAACAAATTAAAGAAAATAAACTGTCTGTTGCTGTTCAAAAATTCAAAAATTTGAAAATGCTTGCAGGTGAAACCTTGGATCAGCTGGATGCCAGATTCACTGAGATCATAAATGAGCTTTCAACTCTTGGGAGGAATATATACAAAAAAGAAATATGTATGAAGATCTTAAGAAGCCTCCCAGCTGATGGGAAATGAAGGTTATGGCCCTGAGACATTCAATGGACCTCTCAAGAACATCTAATTATGAGCTATTCTCAGACCTCAAAGCCTATGAGTTTGAGCTGAGAAGAAAAGAGCAAGATGAGACAACTGTACCCAAGACAACATCATTAATGGCTAGTGATGGAAAGAGAGCTGAGCCAAAGGAAGCCATAGACCAAGAGGAAATTGCCTTGATGGTCAAGGGAAGACAGGCCACCCAAGAGAGCTGAGCATCAAAGGGTTGAATATCAGAGAGCTGATAATCCAAGAACATACATAACTGATCAAAGAGCTGAGAACCTGTGTTGGAACTGCAGACAACCAGGACACCTTGCAGTTGACTGTTCCTATCCACCAGTCAACAAGTACATGAATGAAGAAGAAAGAAAAGTCTTCGGGGAAAGAAGACGGGGAAAAGAAAAAAGCCATGTTAGCTGGCCGAGAATTTGTCAAGTCAAAGAAGAAGCGACTCGAAAGTAGTGAAGCGGACTACTCAAGTGATTCTGAGGAAGAGGCTATGATTTGCCTTATGGCTAAAGAACAAGATCAACCAGATCAAGAAGATGAGATACACTCTAACTCATATCATTCAAATTCAAGTGATAGTGATTGTGATACACACACTTCATCACCCACTGATCTTTATGATTCATTAGGCAAAATGATGAAAGATTTTGAACACATAAAAACCTCACACACTATTCTGAATGAGGAAAATAGCCAGCTTAAAAGCCAAAACTCACAGCTGACTAAAGAGCTGAGTACTCTGAGTCATAGAGCTGATGAAAACACTAAGCTGAAGACTGAAAATGCAAAGATCATAGCAGAGTTAGCTGCTATAGAAAAGAAAGAGAAAGATCTTAAAAATGTGATTGCCTCATTTACAGAGGCATCTAAATCATTGGATGATCTTATTATGAGACAAAAAGAATATGGAGATAAGACAAGTATAAGATTTAATTCCTTTGTGCATAGTCAAACTCTAAGAGTGATTTTGGAAAAAAGGATCTTCAAGTAATGAAGCATCTCAAAAACCCAAAACACCAAATATTGCACCCGCATTCACTCCAAAGCACAATCACAAACAATCTGGCCTTGGATACAAAGGGATAGGTAAACAGCCAGTTGCGTATGCTGAGAGGACAGATGAGAAGAAATCCAACCAATTTTCTCAGCAAACTCCAAATAGAAAATACTCTGTGAAAAGCAAACAGAGCTATCAAAAACCCCAGAAATTTCATCAGAGAAATACATGTGATGGGAATGGTAGAAACTATCCAAACTATGCTGATTGGAATAATGTGAAACATCAGCAAAGACCTCTAGAATACAAGCCAAAGTGGCAAAGACCTAAACTTCAGCAAAGGTCATTCGAAAGGCAAAAGAGCTATTATCAGCACACATACGCACCCAACCACTACAGTTATAAATATCACAACTACCCCAAGAAAGCAATTGCTAAAACACAAACACAAGCATATAGACAAAACAGACAGCTGTATGAACCTAAAATCCCCAAGCAATTTGCTAATGTACATTATGATTATGGCACTGATTGATGGCAACCTCTTAGCCTCAAATCTTTTAGCTATAGGTTGGTTGGATCATCTTATAGCACTAACCCCTCAGGACCCAGACAAGTATGGGTACCTAAAAACTGATTTCCTTGATTGCGGAGTTGAGCAGTGAGTGCAAGGAACCTGGTACATGGGTAGTGGTACATTCCCGGACATATGACAGGAAACAAGAAAAATCTGTCAAGATTCAAGGAGATTAGAGGTGCAAAAGTCATATTTGGAGGAAATGAAGCTCCCGGGGAGATCAAAGGCACATGATCTATCAAGAAAAATGCATTGGAAATCACATATGTTGCTTATGTTAAAGGCCTCAACTTCAACCTGTTTACCATCAACCAACTCTGTGATAAAGGCTACAATGTTGGATTCAACATGGGAGTGTGCCAGATCAAAGATGTTGATCAAATGAGATAGTGCTGCAAGGATCAAGACAGAAGAATATGTATGTGGTGGATTGGTCTACTGCTACACCAAGCACTTGTCTATTAGCAAAAAGCACAGCCGAATCAAGTTGGCTGTGGCACAAGAAGCTGAGTCATCTGAATTTCAAGACAATCAACAAGCTTGCAATGAGTCATTTTGTAGAAGGATTGCCAGACTCAGTGTACAAGAAAGAAAGTGTATGTGATGAATGCCAGATGGGAAATCAAATAAAGTCTTCATTCAAGGATAAGCCAAGTCCTTCCTCAACAAGGATATTACATCTATTGCATATGGATTTATTTGGTCCAATTGAGCCAGCCAACACAAGTGGAAAGAAATACACCCTAGTGGTGGTGGATGATTATTCAAGATATATATGGACAATCTTCATGTGTAAAAAGAAGGAAACTTTGCAGAAGTCACCTCAGCTGATGAAAAGAGTTCAAAATGAAAAGAGCCAAACCATTATAAAAATAAGATCTGACAGGGGAACTGAGTTTGTCAATGGGATAATAACTCATTATTGTGTTGAAAATGTAATTGCTCATGTGTTGTTAGCTGCAAGAACTCCACAACATAATAGAGTAGCTGAAAGAAGGAATAGAACTCTCAAGGTAAGGACCATGTTAGCTGAAGCTGGATTGCCTAAGAGATTTTGGGCTGAAGCCATTAACAAAGCATGCTATACTTAAAATAGATGCATGATCAACATGCAATTGACCAAGACTCCCTATGAGATTGGACAGGGAGAAAGCCAAATGTTGGATATTTCAGGATATTTGGATGCAAATGTATCATCCATAACAATGGCAAAGATAATTTGAAGGCCTTTGATGCTAAAGCTGATAAAGGTATCTTTTTGGGATACTCAGCTGAGAGCAAAGCCTATAGAGTGCTGAACAAGAGAACTATGGTTACAGAAGAGTCTATCCATGTAGTTTTTGATGAACCTAATGTAAATGGAGAAGACATTGAAGAGTTAGCTGATAAGCTGAATCAGCCAACTATGCAGAAGAGTCCTTATGTTGAAGCTGAAGTAAGAGACTCAACCCAGATGAAGATGAGATAGCTGAATCTCAAAGACAACTGGAAAGTCTACAACTGAATGAAGATGAAAGAGCTGTTCAAGACAACTTAACTGCGAGATGGCTGAATCCAGCAGACTTACTCTAACCTGATGTGAGATGGCTGAGAGACCATCCACCAGAGTTAGTTATTGGAGATTTAGAGATGGCATAAGAACTAGATCCAGAGCACAACATGAAGCAATGTTCACTTGTTTTATTTCCCAAATAGAGGCTAAAGATGTGTCTCAAGCATTGGATGACACACATTGGATTCAAGCGATGCAAGAAGAGCTGAATCAGTTTGAAAGAAATAAAGTATGGGAATTAGCGCAAAGGCCAACCCATCAGAATGTTATTGGCACAAAATGGGTTTTAGAAATAAGATGAATGAGGAAGGATCTGTTGTAAGAAACAAAGCAATATTGGTAGCCAAAGGGTATTGCCAAGAAGAGGGTATAGGTTTTGATGAAACCTTTGCTCCTGTTGCAAGATTAGAAGCAATAAGGATGTTTCTTGCTTATGCTGCACATAAGAACTTCACTGTGTATCAAATGGATGTGAAGAGTGCATTTATAAATGGACTATTAGAGGAAGAAGTCTATATTGAACAACCTCCAGGTTTTGAGTAGAAAACTATTGGAGATAAGGTCTATAAGCTCAAGAAAGCATTATATAGATTGAAACAAGCACCAAGAGCATGATATGATACATTGTCTCAATTTCTAACTGATAATGTATTCACCAAAGGCAAAGTTGATAGAACACTCTTCAGAATTCAAGATGGAGAGAGTATACTGCTTGTTCAAATATATGTGGATGATATCATTTTTGGTTCCACAAATAAAGAGTTGTGTGACAAGTTCTCAAACCTTATGCAAGGTACATTTGAGATGAGCATGATGGGAAAACTGACTTTCTCCCTAGGACTTCAAGTCAAGCAAATGAAGGATGGAACCTTCATAAGTCAAACAAAATATACCAGAGATTTAATGAAGAAATTTGGTATGGAAGAGAAGTCTTCTGTGAAAATTCCAGTGAATACTTCAGTCAAGATCGACATGGATGCAGATGGTAAAGCTGTTGACCAAACCAGATATAGAGCACTCATTGGATCATTGCTCTATCTAACAACAAGCAGGCCAGATATCACCTTTGCAATAGGTGTATGTGCAAGATTTCAATCTGCACTAAAGGAGAGCCAAATGACTGCAGCTAAGAGAATCCTAAGTTATTTGAAGGGATGCCAGAAAGTTGGCTTATGGTATCCAAAGGAAGGTGGATTCAAGTTGATTGGTTACTCAGACTCAGACTATGCTGGATGTGGAGTTGATAGGAAGAGTACTTCAGGCACATGTTAAATGCTTGGAAATACATTGGTTTCTTGGTTCAGTAAGAAGCAAAATTCAATTGCCACATCCACAGGTGAAGCAGAGTACATAGCTGCATGCAACTGTTGTACCCAAGTCTTATGGATGAGACAACAGTTGAGAGATTATGATATTGAAGAAAAAGAGATTCCAATTATAAGCGATAACCTTAGTGCTATTGCAGTCACTCAGAATCATGTGTTGCATTCAAGAACAAAGCACATTGGTGTCCGATATTATTTTATAGGAGATCATGCTGAAAAGAAAGACATCACCTTGGAATACATCTCAACTGATAAACAGTTAGCTGATATATTCACAAAGCCTCAATGTGAATCAATGTTTGAAGAGCTCAATAATGAGTTAGGGTTAATTGAGTTGAGTTAGCATACTCAGAAGACTCAATCAATAGAGATAGAAGATGAGAAATTTGAAAAAGATAAAGTTTCACATTTCAGCCAAGTGAAACAGCCTAGTCGGGAAGTCAGCTGTATCGAGTTAGTTGACAGCTGAGTTACTTCATAAGAGAGAGAAGCAGAGTTAAGTCACTTTGGATATAAGCTGAATCATTTATGAGCTAAGTGACAAAAACGCAGTCATTTTTAAATGAGCGGGAATGTTTTTAAGGATGACATCATCGTAATAATGACGGTCACAGTAAAAGCTGCACAGTAAACCATATGATTGGATATAAATACTGCTGCATTTAATGCGGGGAATTAAATGCGGTTTTGAAGCTCCAATCTTAGCCATTGATTTTGATCAAAAAATTTCAAAAAGTAAAAACCGTCCTTTCACGTCCCTTATATAAGAAACCTCAGTTTTCTCTCTCCTCACGAGAACTATTCATCTTTAAGCAAACCAAGTGCATTCTCTCTGAAACTTTGTGGGAACCCTAGTTCTTTCAAGCAAGTTTTCTCTAATTTTAATCAGCAAAAACCTTTGAAAATGGCTCCAAAGCTTAATTATGTGAAGCTCTCAAAGCAAATCCACACTGGTTCTTCAGTGGATTTTGAAGGAATGATCAAGCAGGGTATCGATGAGACCCTAGTCAAGAAGATGGCTAAGATGTTGGAGAAGTCCGGCCTGAAGGACTTTTTGACGATGGAGTACACTCATACGTACCTTGAAGAGGTTGCTATGTTTTATGTGAACGATGAAGTGCAGGACGATGAAATCAAGTCTTTTGTCCACAACAAGGTCATTAAACTCAATGCCAAAGACCTTGCTGAGCACTGTTTGTTGCCCGCGGAGGGCTTGAAGGACATCACTGAGCAAGATGTCGACTTAGTTGCGACTTGGAAAGAAGTTGCCAAGCCCGGGTGTGCTGCGAAAGTGGTTTATATGACCAAGAAGGAACTATTGAAGGACAAATATCACAAGCTGACGGATGTCATCTCGAAGTGTGTTGACTTGAAATTTGGAAGCTTGAATGAGCTGTCCAAAACTAAGCTGATCGTGATGGTTGTGATCATGCAAGGAAAGAAAGTTAATTAGGCTGAGTTTGTTTACAACAGACTCTGCCAGAATGTGCTGAACAGGACCTACAAGGAGGATGGGTCCTTTGGATGCTCATTGGGCTATGGCCTGGTTATTGGCCATCTTATGGAGGTGAAGGGAATTGCATTACACCATGGCAAATCCTTCCATGTCAACAGAAAAATGTTCAGAGGAAACCTCTCAGCAGCCCAGAAGAGAGCTCATGCTAGAAGGGTTGATACCAGTGAGGGGAAATTAGTTGACCCTGGAGATATAGCTAAGACCTCTCCACCAAAGAAGAAAGCTGCGGTATCCAAGACTGCTCCTGCCCCCACAGCCAAGCCAAATAAAGCACCTGCTCCCGCATCTAAGTCCAAAGCTCCTGCCCATGCAGCCGAGTCACCTGCCCATGCAGCCGAGACTCTTGCCCCCGCAGCTGGGATAGAGAAGGAACACCATATTCCCTCCCCTATCGTAAAGAAGAAGAGGACTGCCAAGTCAAGAAAGACAAATGCCTCTAAGAAAGTCCAACAGCTTTC
This sequence comes from Rehmannia glutinosa, assembly GCA_016081115.2. NCBI lineage: Eukaryota > Viridiplantae > Streptophyta > Magnoliopsida > Lamiales > Orobanchaceae > Rehmannia > Rehmannia glutinosa. The sequence continues at coordinate 168,460 of JABTTQ020002845.1, forward strand.
ACTTTTGAGGAACCTGAGAATGTTGAACCAGAGGTTCCCCTGCTCCCATCCAGGAAGAGACGGTTGTTCAGGCGATCTGAGCTTGAAAATACAGTTGAATCCGGTACTCAGCCAGAGAAAGAAATTGAGACTGCAGATGATCAAGAAGAGCAGTCTCCGAAAATTGTTGATGTATCGAAGCTGTCTGCCAATGGTGATCAGCAGAGATCCGCCGAAGACCCAACTAAGAGGAAAATAGCTGAGGAAAGTGAAGCAGCAGAGACAACTGAGCCTGAAGTTGAAAGAGTTGTCTCCCTCTATAATCGCGATCTTCTTTGCATCGAGGAAAAACAAGGTCTCTTACCTCCCATTTTAAACCGGAGATGAAGTCGATGATGATGATGATGTGATTATGTACTCTCATTTACCCCGACATTCAAAGGCGCTTGAGGGAATGGAGGGCATGGAAGTTGGATCACTCAAGGATGCAGTTCACTCGCCCTGAGTTCATCGAGAAAGAAGAAGAGCTTCTTAGATTCCTTGATGTTGGTGATGTTTGATCTACCCTGAATGAAGCCAACTGTCTGGACATCTCTGCATTCTTAAGGAGGAGAAGAATGAGAGTCCTGCCGAGCAAGCCCAAGCTTTGGAGAAATCTAAGATGTGCACATTCACAGGCGCTCTAGAGCATACTCACGAACATCTTCCAGAATTCACAGACAGTGATGAAGACATGGATCCTGCTGCTGCAGCAAAGTCGTTAGAACTGCATCAAGCTATGAAGGAATCCAGAGCCATGCACGAACTAAGCTTACTAGAAGTTCCAGGAGAGTCCTCCCAATCTCTTCTGCAGACTAATCCCTTGGGAGTGGCACAGCAAATTGCTACAACCATAGCTGCCACCACGTCCTCAGTGCATTCAACTGATGGCTCCCAGGGCAATGGCGATGAAGCTGGGAATTTGGGAACCCAAGCTAAACCTATCCTTAAAGAAGGTGTTAACACATCTACCTTTGCGGCTGTACACTCAGAGGACAAAGCCGCATCTCAGGAGCAGAGTGACCCCACTCTTAGTCACTCAACTGGTGAGCCAGCTGAGGGGGAAACTCTCTCCACCATAGCTGGGTGGGAGGTTGCTGTGGGAGACACATCAATGGAGTTAGGAGGCAAAGGTGAGAAAGAATTTGAAAAATAGCAGAGTGACATTGACGAAGCTCGGACAGTTGAGCCTGTCTTAACTGAAATGCCTACCGCTTTAAAGGCCGATGACGCTGCTATCACAGCTGAGGCAAAGGATGGTAAAGCCTCGGGAGTTAACACTCTAGGCTCTGAACGTGCAATCCAAGGGGTTGAGACTCCTCTGGATGCCAATGTCAAAGACTCTAAGACAGCTGAGTCTGTTAAAGGGAGTATCGAATATCCTAAGACAGCTGCAACTGTCGAAGGGATTGCAGAAGGCCCTGCAGCAGTTGAGACTGCTAGGGGTATTGAAGGCCAATGGGAGGTTGAGACTTCCCTTGGTAAAGATGATAAAATTGAAAACATTTCTCAAATTGAAGGTGTTGCCGCAGAAGAAGTTATTGGTGCTCTTCAAGATTCCCAAGAAAACATAGATACATCATTTTTGGGATCGGAAGATGAAGCTGAGTCCACTCACCATGATAATCCTACGATGGACACAACTGAGGATGCTCACCAATCTCAGAGCCAAGTCAGTGAGAAGACGGCTCCTATGAGATTCAATTTTGATGATGAGCTAACTCCACAGGTCTCATCATCCTCCGATGAAGCTGATGATACATCTGAGGACAAGATCACTCAATTGGAAAAGCCCACTGAGACCGAGGAAGCTGTTATGACAGCTGAGGATCAGTCAGCTAAGAAAAACATCTCAAATGCCCCAACTAGAATCGAGCCATCTGCGCAGGCTCCCACAACTGCAGCAGTAACAACTCCCTCAGCTCAGTCAGAGGCTCCCACAGCTGTGACCCTGCCAATGAAGTTGCCGCAGCCGAGGCACAATGAGCTGAGTCAACGCAATCACCTAAGCAACAAGAAATTCCCTATGTACGCGATGATGCATTCCAAGGCATGTTTCCCTTCTCCAAGGATTTGCCTGAATTAGAAGAAGAGACAACTGCTAAAGAAAGAAGATACACCATAAGGGAAGATCCAGTTATTCCCACAGACACGATTGTTCCAGCAGACTTCAATTATGACGCAGAATGGCCATCAGCTGAATCCAATGTGCAAGCTGAGTTCCGTGACGTCTTCAAGAAAATCTGCGAAGAGCTTGCATCTGGACAATCGAGATGCCACTCTCATAGCCGATCTGAGAGGCATAGTGGTGAGATTAAGGGAATGGACTCAACAGCAGACTGCGATGAGGATTGAGCAAGTCCGCTATTTCAAAGCTCTATATGGAAGGATGCTCATATGGAGTGCTGATAACTCCATGTACAGGTAGAGGATGAAGGAGTACATTGAGAGGATTAACCAGTCTCACAAAACAGATATGGAGCTGCTGCAACATTTTCACAAGAATGAAATTACCAGACTCGAGAACAACATGAATGCGAAATTCAGTCTCCTCATTGCTGAAATGAAGATTATCTTAGCCGAGTCCAAGGCCACACGCTCAGAATTTCGAACAGCGTATGATACAACAGACTCTAAGCATAACTCAACTATCAACAGACTGGACTTTATCCTTGGAGGAATGTTCCTTGAGATACCTCTCTCCTTTGATGATGATGCCAAAAAGGGGGAAGAGGAGTCCCTCAAGGGATTGAAAGAAGAAAAATTGAAGAAAGAAGGTGACATGGCTAAGGGGGAAGGAAGTTCGAAAGACTTGAAGCTGATGTTTGCTGAAACCCCTCAGCTGAGTGATGTCACTGCCTCTATTCTCAGCAAACTCCATATGACCTTACCTATAGAGAAAGTTGTAGTGTCCATGAAAGATAAAAGAAATGTCATTGAAACTGTATTTGAGGAGTTAGCTGAAAAGCAATATGCTCGCGTTCAGGAAATCATGAAACAATATGGTGGTCTACCAGCCGGAAAGGACCAGGATGCAATACCCGATGATGGATCTGAGCCTAGATCAATTGAGGAGTTTAAAACTCTTGAATCAGAAGGCTACTTCCTAGGAATGACCCTGTCTCAAGCCTAGGACTTGTACTGGGAGAAAGGTTTGAACCTTTGTAAAGAAGGCGATAAGCGCGCAGACTTCCAATCATCACTGGAAGCGAGAAGACTCCGTCGATACACTCTCAGAGGAGGAAGAGTTGAGTCAGGTAGAGGAAGAAGTGGTGGTGGAAGAGGCTCCCAGCCTTGACCAAAACCAAAGGATGTATCGTATGTGGATCCTGAGAAGAAAGGTATTATCTACTAAGCTGGATATGATCACCTTGATGATTGAGAAGTTGAAAAGGGATGACCCTATTGCCAAACGGGATTATGAAAAGAAAAAGAGAGAAGAAGAGAAAAGAAAGAGGAAAAAGGATGATCCAGATTGAAGAAGAGCTGATGAAGAAAGAGGAAGGAAGCAGCAAAGGCGTTGAAGTGTTGCTGCAAATCCCTTCATGTATTTTTGTTGTAAATACATCTATGGAAGTCTTCTGTAATAAGTTTAGTGAGTTTCCCTGTAATTTTCACTCTTTATGTATCTTAGCTTAGATATACTATGTTTTGACATGTATACATTTATATTGCTTTGATACCGAATGTAAACAGATGTGTAAAGGACAAGAATGTTATGATCAATAAAAAGATCCAATTTAAGCATACATTGTTTATTACTGCATTGCCTGTATGTATCTTTGTTGTTTACTTTCTTTAAATGTTTTTTAAGTTTTGGCATCATCAAAAAGGGGGAAATTGTTAGGAAATTTATTGAGTAGATTTTGATGATACCATGTAAAACTTAAACTAGGAAGTTGACACCCCATTTTCCTTGTAATTTGTATTGTAATATATAGGGCTGGAAAAGCTGAGTCAAGTCAGCTATGCCAAGGATTACAAGAAGTCAACTGCGGACTATGCGAAGACTCTGTTGTGTGCCAGCTGTGTAATGCCATGAAGGAAGTCAAGGACTCGACTGAAGGAGAGTCAGCTGAGGAACATCTAAGAAGTGTCAATCAAGTCAACTCAAGAAACCAAGTTTCAAGTTGAAGTGACAGTTGAGTTATCCAATGACTGGAGCTGACTCAAGTCACCTGGGGTACATACAACAGTCTAATAAAGACAACTGACTTAGATTCGTTGATTTAAAGTCAAGAATATTACTCAATATAGTAATATGTCAAAGCTGTCAGGTCTAAAGTGTTAGTCCCAGAATTGTGCAAAAGGAATGAATCAATGGGAAACACGACACCTTGTATCAGACACCTGCAATGCTGCGAAGATATTTAATATGAGGAAGGGTCAACATCAAGGACTGCAGGCCAAGACAAGCCAATGAACAAAAGTGAATTTGAAATTAGCCTATCTCTTCAATGGGCAAAATTTCAAATGTGCACTATAAAAGGGTGAGGAAGTTATTGAGAAGAGGTTACCTGAACCACGAACAAGCAAATAATATTCAAGCATCTAACCTGCAATATTCTCATAAGCATTCAATCAATTCCTCAAGCCTGAAACTCGAAGGAAATCAATCCAACACAAGTTGTGAAGGAAAGACAACTTCAAATCTGTTGAAGAGGAAACTTTTGAAGAAAACAATGGGGTCTACTTTCCAAGCTAGGATTGTAGAAAGGTTCCAGGTCAAACCATTATCAAGTTTGTTGGAGGGCTTTGTGATCAAATCCAAGAACTTGAGAAGTGAGCTGAAGTAGCAAGGCTGCTGCCTGTGAAGAAGCTGAGTCGCAAGAGAAGCCATCTGTGTGATCAAGGCTGTCTCTAGGCAGTTCACCGCTTTGTAAACTGATCTGTTACTTAGTGGATTCCTCCAGGAGTTGGAGAAGAGAGGATTAGAAGAATTACCCCATCTTCGAACCTCTATAAAATATTTATGTCATTTACTTTCAGCAAACTTACTTTCCTACACATTTACTTTATATCTGCTGTTAAGTATTATATTTGCTATCCAACTGATAAATAACCAAGTGCTAAAAATCAAGTGTTTAAAACAAGCTAAAATCTAATCAAAGGGTGTTAAGTCTTCCGCTGTTAAAAACCAATGAACTAAGTTAAGTATTAGGCTTGAGCAGTCGAGTTCTATCAATAGATCTATCGAGTCTGTTGAGTGGGTAAGTTAGCTGAAAAGCCAACTTAGCTGTCCATCAAGGACACATCTGTTTGAGTCAACTCTGTTGAATTATTTTAAAAGGACTAAATCAAAAATTTGGTAAGGTTTATTCAACCCCTTCTTCTAAACCTTACTTCACACCTCTTGGGACCTATATTCTATGATGTTTTTATTTTTTGTTAAAGAAAACATAAATTGTATCATTCATAGTTTGAATTTACATTTTCGCTTGCTATAACTCTTATAAATGTCTGTCTTCGCCTTTGGGCAAATAAATGTCATTTTAACAAAATATTGATTGTTCGAGTCTGCTGCGGTGTGGGTAGGTTAGACAATGGATGGAACATGTTCTCTATGGTCCCTATTTAACTTCCCATGTACCTACTTCCTTTTTATGGTCGGGTTGGAGATGGCGGCGAAATTTAGGTCGTAGAATGGTATATTCTGGAATATAATGATCTTTGGGTAAAATTGGATAGCTTAAGAGACGTCGAGCCAACTTGGAGGGATAAGGTGATTGGGCTTCAACCAAATACTGTTCAAGAGTGATAAGGAGAACGAATAGGTTCCGTGTCTGATCAGCACCGACCCTATGTTTACTATTTCGGGACTTACTGACTGTCTGTTTTTTATAAACTAAGATATCTGTAATTGAAAAGCAAAATCTTACTTCAAAAATTAAGATATCCATTATCCGTGTGTAAAGAAAAATATTTATTGTACTCGATTGACCGATGCATAATGTGTTTTCCATCATTGCTAGCATTGAAACTAATTGATCATTGTGGTAAATGAATCTTCTGTGCATTATCATAAATATCTTTTTAGCACACTAAATACATTGCTCAAGTAAAACGAAATATTTTTGCTTTTAATTAGACAACTACTGCATTCCCCTACCCTAACCCACTGAGCTCGTTTTGCTCACCCCGTGATTTTTGTAAAACTTTCAGAGACTGGACATTTTGAGATCGATGAGACCATCATGAGACTTCCAAATCAAGATTGACCCGACCTAGCAGATCCTTTTTGAAAGACTTATTTGTTAGTATTTAAACAATGTAACTATTTTATTTTGTAAAGATAGGTTAATTGCAACTCTATTCAAATTATACGAATTTGTAAACTTTCACTGTATTTATGGTTTTTAGTTATTTGTACTTTAAATAATAACTCTTGTTAAGCCTAGGTTAATGAATATGTGGAATTATAATTTAGTGGATAATAAAATTGGGGCGTGACAATTATGGTATTAGAGCTTGGGTGTAAAGGAACTACACCTAAGCTAAACCAGGATATGATCTTTGGCCTGTGACGAGTTAGTGGTATTGGATAGACTTAAGATTTGATCTGAAACAACGACTTTAACATATTTGATTGATTAATTGGCTAGTATACCAACTTAAGTATCACTTGTATTTAGGAATAACTGAAAGATAGATGAGAAAGACCTACGACAAACCATTTCGATGAACTTCGCCACCCTTTTGAGAAATGTTTATATCTAATAGGTATAGGTTATATAACTGAATCGCTATTTAACCATTTGATGGGCCATCACTGTAAATTGCTTTTAAGGGATGATCAGTTGGTATTATGAGAATATTTTGGGATACTACCATATGAACCTAATACCTATTCTTGTTAGTAGATAAGCAAAAATTAAAGTGACTAATAGTATAAGACAAAACTTGGGTTAGACCGTCTAACGGGTCTTTACCATTATACGAACCCAACCTGACCCGTATTTTATTGTAATTTATTGCACCGGTGGTATTTTTGTAATATTCTGGGGCGGTATCTTAGTATCTCTAGACCGTTGGCATTTTTGTAATATTAGGGGCTGTTAAAAGTATGAGCTTTTTCCCCTGAAAAGTATTAGTAATACATATGAAAAGTATTAGTAATCCCCTTGAATAATATTTTTAGTGGCCCTCATGAAATGTATTGATTTTTCCCCTTAAAAGCATTAGTAATACACCTAAAATGTATTAATTGTACCATTGAAAAGTATTAGATAGTGGTGTACGTACTATTAGGCAACCATCAAAAGTATTAATTTTTCCCGTGAAAAGTATTAGCAATCCCTCATAAAAGTATTAGTAATAAACTGGAAAAGTATTGGTAACTCCTTGAGCAGTTTTTTAAGTAATTATTATGAAAAGTATTGATTTTTTTCCCGCAAAAATATTAGTATTCCCCCTAAAATGTATTAATAATCTTATTAAAAAATATTAGTTTTTTTGATTAAAGGTATTTTAGTATTTTTCCTGAAAAGTATTAGTAGTCCTATCAAAAAGTTCTAGTAGCCCTCCTAAAAAGTATTAGCAGCGGCCAACGGATATTGTTGTTGTGGTGTTAGTGGTTATGCGGGTCAACGGGCGAATTGACAACGGGCCATGTATTTGGATCCGTCTAACAGATTAGATCCGTTTGACGATCTGACAGGAGACTTACCCATAGTATAATATCATAGGTCTATGATTGGTGCATGACTAATTCCTTACCTAAAGATAGAAAAACAAAAATTAAGAGTGCTATTGAGGCTTTATTTGGAGAAAAACTCCATTATTTAAGATTTTGAGAATGATTTATCATTTTATGGTTGAAGTCTCAATTACAACTATTGATGTACATAAGTTTCAATCAATCTTGTACATTTTATCGAGGAACTCAGATATTATTTATCAAGAGAGTAAATGAGAAAATAAGTACTGACTATTAACAATTAAATTGGGATAGTAACATTGTTATTTTCTTAAAATGATTACTCGGTAATAGTTTGACTAGTCACAAAATCAAGATTGTGTTAGAATTTACTTTATAAGATTGATTATAGGTTGAATTTCATAGGAAGAATATAATTTTTGACTTGGTCTATCGATTAGTTACGGTTGGAAATAGTGCCTATGTTTCGATTTTTCCAGACGGAACACTGATTTAAAAATAATATTTTATGCCAACTGAGGTATCTATCATGCTCGGAAATAGCTCAAGAATAGAGTAATATACGAGGAACTCTAGACATGCCACCAATCTTAGCAAAGAATTGCACAACAAATGGTAAGACATATAAATTGGTATATGATTAGGCAATGTAGGTGTACAATTGATGCATATTGACCACATAGTCATACAATCAGATATAGATAACCATTGGTTTGGATAGATAGTATATATTTTGGGCTTGACACTAATTCTTGAATACTATCTTGGGATTGTATAAAAATGACCATAGAAACGAGGTATAATATAACCAAGAGGTGCATAAAGCTATCTTTGGTATAAATATTAGTTAGGTTTTATTGTGTTTGGGTGTAAGACCTATTTAAGAAATTTTGTTTTACTGTTGATACTTGGGTTTAATACATAAGATGGACATGTGACCTTGATTCGATGTTTACATGGACTAAAACAGGATAGTAGTAAAATCATGCGTACTTCGGTGACCAGTCGTCGAAGTAATTGTTAGATATTTTAACTTCTTATTACTTTCTGGAGACTAATGTCACTGACTTGTTCTCAGATGGCGAAAAATGGGTCGTAAAGGCCAACTACGTGACATTAAGCTATAAATTTTAAATTGGTGTAATATCGTCACAGTGGAAATTATGGAATAATTGAGATTATGGAATATCATCACGGTGGAAATTATGGAAGAATTGAGATTATATAAATTTCATTTGTTTATGATTAATTATGGTATTGGTTACTATTTAAGAACTTATTTAATTAATTTTAGTGAACCTTATGTTCACCAACCTGCTTCAGCAGTTGTGCATCAGCCTGCTTATTAATTTCAGTAGCAGCTATGCAACACACTGTTTATTAGTTTATGTAGCGATTGTCATTGTCGGCAAGCACTGCTTCAACAGATTTTGATTTGCGGTAATTTCAAGCAGTGCTTTCCTGTGCAACAACCTGCTTATTAATTTAAGTAGCAGCTGTGCAGCAGCCTGCTTTAGCAACTTTTGATTTGCAGCAACCTACTTATTAATTTCTGCAGCAGCCTGTTTCAGCAGGTTCTGTAGCAGCTATGCAACAACCTGCTTCATCAGTTAAATTGATTTGCAGCTGCTTCTATTGCGTTAGCACCTGTGCAACCATAAATGTTTTGAAACTATAAATAGAATGTTCCTATTTTTTTCATTTCATTTCATTCAGAAATCAATAAAATTTCAGTTTTCTTTCATATTTTCTTATATACTCCATATACCTATCTCTAATTTATTCTTATTTACTTCCAACACCATCATGACCTTGTAGTAAACTGCCGTCATGCGATATCGCCAGGAGTCATTGTCGAAGTCGAACCTAATGAAGGATTAGTGCTTTGATTAAAACTATTTTCTTATTTATCAATTTCATAGTATTAGCTATTTCATGACTTCATTACATAAAACTATTTCGTAACTTCATGGCATACACCAATTTCATGATATAAGATTGTTCTATGATTGTTTTTCTTTTTGTTAAAAAAAACATAAATTGTATCATTCATGGTTTGATTTACATTTTCGCTTGCTATAACTCTTATAACTGTGTGGCTTCGTATTTGGGCAAATAAATGTCATTTTGATAAAATATTGATTGTTCGAGTCTGCTGCGGTGTGGGTAGGTTAGACAACGGATGGAACATGTTCTCTGTGGTCCCTGTTTAACTACCCACATATCTACTCCCTTTTTCTGGTAGGACCGGAGACGATGGCAGAATTTGGGTCATAGAATGGTATATTCCAGAATATGATGATCTCTGGGTAAAATCCTATTCGCCAAAAATATTTGGATCTCTATACTGCAAGTGTAAAGTGTAGTTTATAGGATAATGGCATGCAAAGTCGTATTCCTCAGGGATTGACTACAAAACACTTAGGCTATAATAACATCGTATTCCAATTTTATTGAAGCAACCGAATATCACGAGTTTTATAAAAATAAAAAAGAAATTAATAAAAAGAAATAAATTTTCGAACCCCACAAGTATTTTCAACAAATATATAAGCAACCCTAGGCACATAATCTCAACATGCTTCATCAATATTAAATCCAATTAATGTTTCAAAAAACCTATTCATGCGTTTCTATGGGTTCAATTCCTAAACTAATTTATTCCCCCTCTAGAATGGCGCATAAACAATAGATTTATAATAATTGATCTCTCCCGACGCATCACAACTATTATTAACTCCCAACATATCTTTGAATTGAAATACGCCCCACAAACAGAAGTAGTCTCTCAATACATTACCTTGTTTATGTCTGAATTTAATTTTCGTCTTGCTAGAACTTACCTCCTGGATTATGGACTAACAAGTATGACATGCAAATTATTGATCAGATAATTGACAATTAAGAATAAGCACTCGAATTTATAAAATAGAACACATGAATCAATTAAGAAAATAATTAATCAAGATTTAACATGAATCCACTGTTTTGATTATGCCCTCGGATCCGAAAGATTAGCCAAACATTGATAACAAATTCATAGGTAAAATTGAAATCAACATTGTGACATCGTTTAAGTACAGACAAGAGATCTAAACTAAGAAAGAAAACCCAGTCTTGTCAAGATGGATTCTCCTTCCAAGCCTTCGAAGCTCTTGTGCTTCCGTAGATATGAAAGGCCTTGTGGTGTTCTTAGTAACCTAGCCCTCCTCTCTCAGAAGACCTTTGATCTGTGTAATCCTATGTATTTTGGTGTGTTGTACGTTGTATGGATGAATGAATTTTCGTGCAGCCCTTGGTCCCTTTATATAGGTGCTTGGAGAGATTACTTGTAGAGTTATGGTAGGAAAAATACACAAATATCTGCCACAGACAGCTCGCACGGGCCATGTGGTTTCACAAGGTCACACCACACAGTCGTGTGGTCCTACACGACCAGACCGTGCGGCTTGGTTCGCCACTGTTTTCTCCCGAACACTTCAAATGGACATGTTCTTTGCACGAGCAGGTCCGTGTGACTGTTTTTCGTCCGTTTTTTTCGTCTTTTTGATTCTCTTTGCACTCGTCGATCTTTTCCTGGCCTTCCAACTGATATCTTTTCATTTAAACTCCATTTCCTGTAAAAAGTTACAATAATACGCAGTATCATGCCCTTCTAAGCAAACTATGTAAAACACACTAAATATACATGCAAATGCGTCAATTATATATCAAAAGAAGTCCTTAAATGCACGTATAATTTACACGTATCAAAATTCCCCAAACTTAAACCATTGCTCGTCCTCGAGCAAATTAAGAAAAATAATATCACGAGGTACAATGAATACACAAGAACATTATAAATATTCAATCTCATTCGACTCCATATCTAAGTAAACCATGCAATACATTATCAAGAAATCATCAATCATAAGTTCGACATAATCAGTACTCTTTCGGGTACTTGACATCGCGACTCACAAGTAAGTGGTGTATCACCCAACTCTCATAGTGTATGGTAAGAATTTGCACTCAAAATCAATTCAGTGAATGTAGAACTACCATAGGCTTGCAAATCGTCTAACATATGTACCACTTTTGTGTGCACAACTTAAGAATCAAAAAGGACTTTCATTTGGTTATAATGTAGGCTTTGGTAAGGGTAGGAAAAATTTGGATTAAGTGACTTGACTTGAGCAAATAGAATTTCAAGCACACAGACTTGCAACTCACCAATCCAATTTCATCTAGAATCATTCTTAGGCCTTTTTGCATTCTTTTTGTTTTTTTTTTAGTCTCAAGCTCTCAATTTTTCAAAATTTTCAGAATTTTTCTCTCTTTTCTTTCCTTTGCTTGATTTTTCTCTTTCTTTTCAGAGATTTTCTTCCTTTTTTGAGCTTCATAAATCCTGCATTTACCTAGACATTGTTTATCCCTCTTTTTTGGCCAACTCTCTCTATTTTGTTTTTAGAATTTTCACCACATATCCCCCAAACTTGTTTATTTTCCATAAGCTCAAGTAATTTTAGGGATAAAATCATTTTTTAAATTTTAAAGATCAAAATGTGGCTAACAATAAAAAGTTAAGGCTCAAAGTGGCTAAATAGGGAATCATGAGTTCATAGGTAGGCTTTTATGGCTAAGTAGGCTAAAACAAAGATGGCCTTAAATTATTTTTAAAATTAAACACACACATGGATTCAATGAAGATACCAGAGCAAGTTCAAGAATTCTAACATTCATGAATGACACACTCAAGAAAAAAAATAAGACTGCATAAGATAAAGCAGTTAAAGGCACAAAAGCTCACAGGCTTATTTTTCGCAACATGCTCAAATACCCAATTTTCTTAACTATTACCAAACAAATAAAAGACATCTCTTCAACTATTCATCGCATTATTCACAAAAATATGTCATCTCAAAAAATCAAATGCTCATAGTAAAATCATACAAAAGCTTTGTACTTTTTCAAAACCTTGATCCAAAATCACACACAAAAGCAATTAAACGTGCTAAAGCAAAAAACGTGCTAAAATAAAATAAAATAAAATAAAAACAAAAACTTTAAATTTTTTTAATGCAAATTTTTATGCTCTACATGCATTCCTAAATGCAATGTAAAAATGCAACAGTACTAATTTACGCATTTTTTGACAACTCCCCCAAACTTAAATATGCTTCGTCCCAAACATATGAGGAAATTATCAAAAGTAAAGAGGAATGCATAAAAAATACTTACTGAATCATTGTGGTGGTGGAGGTGGAGGGTAGTGGCCCTGTGAGATGTGCCACTGATCTATACGAGACATCATCTCGTATATGTACTGCTGTTGTTGGTTGATAGTTTTGAACCTTTGTAAGTATTCAGTGTGGTACTCATCAAGTGTTGCCGACAATTGATAAGTATCATCTACTAACTTGCCCACATAGGCTTCCGCCCTTTCGAGCCTATCACTCATGCTCCATGGCCGGTTATCCCCTTGTCTAGAGGATTCCGGCACATCCCTTTGCTATATAGACTCATCTTGCTCTTCCTGAGCAGAGTCCCCTGTTCATCTCTCATTAACCAATTACCCCTATTTATTATAGAAGTAGCTTCCGAGTTTGGGAACCTCTCTAGTTCTATCTGCATGATTCAACCAGTAATTGCGCCCATCAAATTAAATCATCTTCAAAGCAGACAAAACAATCATATCAATTAGTTTCGCCCCATGGCCTCCGAATACACCTCAAAGCTAACATTAAAGTGCTCGGCTATAGGAGTAATCATTCCACCAATACAAATTTCTTCCCTTTCTTGTTTTTTTACTCTGTCAAATTGCCGGGCAATCATAGCCCCTGCATTTGGCACAACCTATGTCCCTGACGCCATACACCAAATGATGAACAACTCATCTATTCTTAAAGCCCTTTTGCTATCCTCCATCGCAAATACCGTTTCCACTAAAGTTCTTTGGATATAGCAAAATACGGGGTTCCAAATGCTCGATGCTTTCGAAGTACCCAACGTATAAATCCATTTACCCGTAATCTCTTCCAAAAGCTATCCTTATCAAAATCTTCATGTTCTTCTAACCTGTAAGTCAGAGTTTTATATATCGCATTTAAATCATCAATTGACAACTCCCCTAGCTCATTAGCTAACTGGAACCTAATCCCCGTAAAATTCCATTTTCGACTATCAATTCAAAAATACTTAAGAATTCAATCGTATAATTGAATATGTAGCCCAATGCCCGTTCAAAATTTCATGCCAATCTACTCGAACACACATAGCCCTAAAATCCTTCAATAAACCCAATTAGAAAGAGTAGGTCCTCGGGATACCTTGTATTTATCCATGGCCGGTAATAGAGCACCACCCATCGAGCCCGGTGTGTTTCATCTGGCAAGATGACATTAGAAGCCTCCGGTCCATCGGTTACATACTCCAATTGTGGCTCGCGTTCGAGCTCCAGTGTTGGCTCTCTTCTTCTTCTTGTGTTCCTTCTTGTTCCTCTTTCTCCCCTAGAAGCCATGAAAACCAAGTTTATGAAGTATTAAAATCTGAAATTTGGAAATTAAAAATTCCCAACTTGGTGAAGAACTTGTAAACGTTGAGAAATTGAAATAGTTTGGTGATGGGTTTCTTAAGAAAGTGAAGAATTTATGTTTTTGGGGTGAGATTTGAAGTGAATTTGGAGGACATTTGGAGAAGAGTTTGAGTATTTTAGGAGAGAATTTCCAAGTTGTAGGGTTTGGGTAGGAGAAAGTGAGATAAAAATTAAGTTTTGGTTGTGAAAAAGTGGAATAATTCCGTTTGTACTATCCACATGGCCCGTGCGGGCTCGCACAGCCCGCCTGTACGGCCCTGGGCGTCCATTGCCTGTGTCTGTCCAATTCCACATGGCCGTGTGACGAGTCCTGGTTCGCTGAGTTGCACAGTTCGTGTGACCTGGTTCACATGATCGTGTGATGTATTTTCCACCGTGACGATATTACATAATTACAAGAAAGAAGCATTTGTTGATTACATGCCGGATGGGAAAGCAAATCAAATCATCTTTCAAGGACAAGCCAAGTCCTTCTTCAACAAGGATATTGCAGCTGATGCACATAGACTTATTTGGTCTTGTTGAACCAACCAGCATCAGTGGAGAGAAATATACCTTAGTGATCATGGATGATTATTCAATATATACATGGACTATTTTCATGTGTAAAATGAAAGAGACATTGCAGAAATTACCTCAGCTAATGAGAAGGGTTCAAAATGAGAAGAGTCAAACCATTATTAAAATAAGGTCTGACAGGGGAACTGAGTTTGTCAATGGAATTATAACTCAGTATTATGTTGAAAATGGTATTGCTCATTAGTTGTCAGCTGCAAGAACTCCACATCAGAATGGAGTAGCTGAAAGAAGGAACATAATTCTCAAGGAAACTGCAAAGACAATGTTAGTTGAAATTGGATTGTCTAAGAGATTTTAGGCTGAAGCCATTAAAACTGCTTGTTATACTCAGAATAGATGTATGATCAACATGCAATTACCAAAACTCCCTACGAAATTTGGACAGGGAGGAAGCCAAGTGTTGGATATTTCAAGATCTTTGGATGTAAATGCTTCATCCACAACAATGGCAAGGACAACTTAAAAGCTTTTGATGCTAAATCTGATGAAGGTATCTTTTTGGGATACTCAGCTGAGAGTAAAGCTTATAGAGTGTTTAACAAAAGGACTATGGCCACAAAAGATTTTGTCCATGTGGTTTTCGATGAACCTAATGTGAATGGAGAAGACATAGACGAGTTAGCTGAGAAGAAGAATCAGCCAACTATGTAGAAGAATCCCTATGTTGAAGCTGATATAAGAGCACTCAACCCTGAAGAAGATGAGATAGTTGAATCTCAGAGACAGCTGGATGGTCTGCAGCTGAACTATGATGAAGAAGTTTTTGAAGACAACTTAGATTCAAGACAACTGAATCCAGCATACTTACTCCAACCCGATGTGAGATGGCTGAAAGACCATCTACCTGAGCTAATCATTTAGAAATGTTGGAGATGGAGTAAGGACTAGATCCAGAGCTCAACATGAAGCCATGTTTACATGTTTCATTTCCCAGATAGAACCCAAAGATGTATCTCAAGCATTAGATGATACACATTGGATTCAGGCTATGAAGGAAAAACAGTTGATTTGAAAAGAACAAAGTTTGGGAATTCGTTCAAAGGCCTACCCACCAAAATGTTATTGGCACTAAGTGGGTATTTAGAAACAAGATGAATGAGGAAGGATATGTAGTTAGAAAAAAAGCAAGATTGGTAGCCAAAGGGTATTGCCAACAAGAATGAATAGATTTTGATGAAACCTTTGCCCCTGTTGCTAGATTGGAAGCAATAAGGATGTTTCTTGCTTATGCTGCACACAAAAACTTAACTGTATATCAATGATGTGAATAGTGCATTTTTTAATGGACTTTTGGAAGAAGAAGTCTATGTTAAGCAACCTCCAGGTTTTGAGCAGAAAACTATTGGAGATAAAGTCTACTAGATCAAGAAAGTATTGTATGGATTAAAACAAACACTAAGAGTTTGGTACGACACATTGTCACAGTTTCTAATTGACAATGCATCCACTAAAGGCAAAGTTGATCGAACTTCTCTTCAGAATTCAAGATGGGGAGAGTATATTGCTTGTTCAAATCTGTGTGGATTATATCATATTTGGATCCACAAATAAAAAACTGTGTGACAAATTTTCAAACCTCATGCAAGGGAAATTTGAAATGAGCATGATGGGAGAGCTGACTTTCTTCCTAGGTCTTCAAGTCAAGCAAATGAAGGATGAAACCTTCATAAGTCAACCAAATATACTAGAGATTTAATGAAGAAATTTGATATGGAAGCAAAGTCATCAGTGAAGATCCCAATGAACACTTCAGTTAAAATGGATATGGATGCAGATGGCAAAGCTATTGATCAAATTGGATATAGAGCTCTCATTGGATCACTGCTCTATTAAACAACAAGTAGGCCAGACATCACATTTGCTGTAGGTGTATGTGCTAGATTTCAATCTACACCAAAGGAGAGTCATATGACTACAACCAAGAGAATCCTAAGGTATTTGAAGGGATGCCAAGAAGTTGGCTTATGGTATCTAAAGGATGGAGGATTCAAGCTGGTAGGCTACTCAGACTCAGACTATGTTGGATGTAGAGTGGACAAGAAGAGTGTATCAGGTACGTGTCAAATGCTTGTAAATAGATTAGTTTCTCGGTTCAGCAAGAAACAAAACTCAATAGCTACATCCACAGCTGAAGCAGAGGACATAACTGCAGACAGTTGTTGTGCCCAAGTTCTATGGATGAGGCAATAGCTGAGAGAATATGACATAGAAGAAAAAGAAATTCCAATTATGTGTGATAACACAAGTGCTATTGCAATCACTCAGAATCCTGTATTGCATTCAAGAACAAAGGTTGATGTCAGATATCATTTTATAAGAGATCATGTTGAAAAGAAGACATCACTTTGGAATACATCTCAACTAATAAGCAGTTAGCTGACTCATTCACTAAGCCATCATGTGAATCAAGATTTGAAGATCTTAAGAATGAGCTAGGTTTTGATTGAGCTGAGTTAGGAGACTCAAAAAACTCAATCAACAGAGTCAATGAAGAGAGAAATGGAAATTAGCAAAAGTTTTCACCTTCTAGCCAAGTGAAACAGCTAAGATGGGAAATCAACTATATCGAGTTAGCTGACAGTTGAGTGATCATCATGTGAAGAGAGAAGCAGAGTTAAGTCACATTTGGAAGATAACTAAGTCATTTATGAGCTAAGTGACAAAACCAGTCATTTTCTGCGAGCGGGACTGTTTTTGGGCATTACGTCAGCGTAATTATGGTGTCATAATAAAGCTTGTACACATTTAGCCTATTGATTGGATCTAAATAATTTTGCATTTAATGCGGGGAAATTAATGCGGTTTCAAATGTTTAATCTTGACCGTTGATTTTGATCAATCTTTTAAAATTCTAAAAATCGTCCACTCACGTCCTTTATAAACCAAAATCAAATTTTCTCTCTCCTCACAAAACATCATCTTTCTCAAGCAAGCCAAAGTTTTTCTCTGCAAACTAAGTGAAACCCTAGTTTTCACAAGTGTCAGTTTTACAAGTTTTTCACCGATCGTTTTTTAGAAATGGCACCTAAATACAATTTCATCAAAATGACTGAGAAGATCCATTATGGCTCTACAATGGACTTCGAAGGTTTGGCAAAACAAGGAGTACACAAGGCCCTAGCCCAGAAGATTGCTGCAAAGTTGGAGAAATTTGGTCTCAAAGGATTTCTCACTGTGTAGTTCTCGCACACATACCTCGAAGAAGTGGCTATGTTCTATGTGAACGCTGAGGTTCATGACGGAGAGATAAGGTCTTCGGTCCACAGCAAGGACATAAAACTTATTGTTGCGGACTTAGCTGCTCATTGCCACCTTTCTTTAGAAAGGATGAAGGACATTGCTGAAAAAGATATGAACCTGGCTGCGGCATGGAAGGAGATTGCCAAGTCAGAGTCTGATGCTAAGACTATTGACAAAGCCAAGAAGTAGTTAATCAAGGACGACTATCACAAGTTGATGGATATCGTGTCCAAATGTGTGGACATAAAGTTTGGCAGCTTCAATCAGTTGTCTCGACGAAGCTGACTGTTATGGCTGCGATCATGGAGGAGAAGAAGGTGAACAAGGTTGAGTTCATCTTCAGTCAAATCTACCAGAATGTTCTGAACAAGACTATATCTGATGATGGTCTGTTTGTAAGCTCACTGGGGTATGACCTAGTCATTTGCCATCTAATGGAAGTGAAATGGATTGCACTCAGACATGGGAAGCCATTCCATGTGAACAAGAAGATGTTCAAGGCTAACCTATCCGGTGCTCAGATGCAAGCACATGCACGCAGAGCTGACACTAGTGGAGGTGAGTCAGCTAATCCAGTCCCTGAGGATATTGCTGCAACCGTCCCAGCTCCTTTTCTGAAGCTAGTTTAGAAGAAGAAGAGAGCTCAGCAAAGTATGCACCTGCCTCTGTAGCCGTTTCAAAGAAAGACCCTGTCCCTGCAGCCAACCCAGAACCGTCACCTACCCCATCAGCCGAGACTGAAAAGAAACCTCTAGTACATTCTCCAGTCGTGAAGAAGAAGCTCACTGTTGTGCCAAGGAAAGGAACTACGTAAAAGAAACATAAAACTGGCAAAAAGGCATTTACTTTTGATAAACCTGAGGATGTGGAGCCAGAAGTTCCCTTGGTTCCAACCAAACGAAGCAGATTGGTAAAAATATCAGACCTTGAGAAGCCAGCAGAGTTTGGCACTCAAGCTGCGAAGGAGGCTGCTAAAGCCGAAGAAGAGCAGTCTAAAGAAAATTAAGGTGGTGAAGCAATCGCCACTGAAGTGGAGAAGACTACTGACGTAGATCAGCAGATTGAACAAGAAATAATTGTTCAACAGGAAGATACACCTGATACCGAGGACGTTGTTAAGACAGATGAGGATCAGTCAGCTCAGCAGGCTAACACAGTTGCTCAAGATGCCGATGACGCTGAAACAGTTGAGGCACATAGAGCTGAGGAAATTTTGAAGGAGAAGGGAAAAGCTCCACAGGTCGAGGACGTGGAGATTCCTATTTTCCCTAAGGATCTGTTTGCTAAATACTTTCCATTTGAAGCCCATATACCCTTCGAAGCAGAGTCAGTCGCTGAACATGCCATATATATCGTCCAAGTCTCTCCTGAAGAAATTGGAACTCCAGCTGAAACTACTATGGTGCCTATTGGATTCGACTTTGATGTTGTACGGCCATAGGAACAGTCAGCTGATGCAGCCAACTTCCGTAAGAGCATCTCCAACAATCCTTTAAAATAGCATAATCTTCTATTTTAAAGAAGAAATCTTCTCCAGCACAACTCTACACTCCACGCCATTTTACCAAAATTGAACAATTCCCCGCTACATCTAGCTGGGACTGTTCCAATGTTATTTTTTTTCATTTTTCAATTTGTTTTTTGTTTCTTTAAATAGTGGTTTTTTTGTTTTCTCTCCCTTTTTCTTTTTTTAGGAAATAATCTCTTGTTTATTATTTAGTAATGATAAATTAATAAATTATATTGTTAATTACCATGTGGTGTTTTTTTTTGTTTTGTAAATTAATAATTTTTTTGTTAATTGTTATATTATGTTCAATTCCACATATATAACAAATTAAAAATAATTTACTTATATAAATTACTCAAAATAAAAATAAAACTCCTAACACACATTCATAAAATTACAGTCATTTGAAAGACATCAAATAACCTATAATACATTAAATTAAAATATATTAATTCAATTATGGAATGTTTATTTTATGTTCAAATTAATTTTATTACTTTTTAAGGATTTATATATAATTTTCCAAATTAACTAATAATGCAAATTATAATTGTATTTAACATATTAGAAAAACTAAATATTAAACATTAATGTATAAATATTTAAATATATTTATTCAATATAGCAAAGAATAAAAATGGAATATTCTAATGTAGAGTGAAATATAGAGTTAACCGTTGGAGTTGAATCTTGAATTCCTCTAAATTTTCCTCTAAAATAGTGTAAACACACACAAAAATACAGTTGACTGCTGGAGATGCTCTAAAGCCTTCAATGATATCTGTGCAGAAATTGAGCGTATGGAGCATGGATTTGCAGCATTAGACCAACGACTAGACAACCACGATGTTAACATCACTGGAGATATCCGAGGAACTATTTTGAGAATCAGAGAATAGATCGAGCACACAAAGGCATTAAGGCGTGAGCAGGTCACCTTCTTCAAATCTTTATTCACAAAAATGGTGATCTCGAGCTCAAACAATGCCAAGTTCCAGCAGTGTCAAAGGGACCACATGTTTAGGATGGATCAATCCCCAAAAAGTGACATGGAGTTGCTCAAGCCTCAGCATAAGTTAGAAATTCGGAGAATGGAGGCCAATGTGCAACAACAAATAAAGGTGCTCCAAACTGAGATGAAGCTGATGTCAACTGAGACCATGGCTTTGAGATCCGAATTCAGATCATACTCCACGACTCACGATAAGATTGACATGACAAACAATAAGATTGATCTACTCCTAAGTGAAGTATTCCCTAATCTGGCTCTACCCCTTATTGATGATGCCAAAAGAGGGGAAGATGAAAGGAAAGAAGAACAACAAATGAGTGATAAGGAAGGATTGAAAGGGGAAACAAGCAAGGGGAAGACAGTTCAATGAAGAAGCCACCCTTGAAAATCATGTTTGTCAAGACCCCTCAAAAAAGTGAAGTTACAGCCTCAATTCTCAGCAAACTACCGAAAGAGCTATCCGTAGAAGAGAAAGGTGATTTGGCAGTCAAACAGTCAAGAAAATCCCTTGAAGCTGAGTTTGACAAGGTAGCTGAGAAGCACTCCAAGAGAATAAAAGATATAAAATCAAGGTTCGATAGCCCCCCAACTGGTTTATTGAAAGATTCCCCAGCTGTAAGATCCCCTTGAGAAATCACGATGCTTGAAGCAAGATCTGAACCTAGATCACTAGAGGAATTTCAAACTCTAGCTGCTAAAGGTTACTTCAAGACAATGACTCTACCACATGTATGGGATTTGTACTAGGAGAAAGGACTCAACCTATTGAAATCAGCTGAGATGCAAAAGAATTCAAGCGGTCGATCGAGAAGATATCAGACAAAGACACTCCTAGAGGAGAAACTGAGTCATATCGAGGAAGGGGAAGGTTTGGAAGTGGTGGAAGAGGCAGAGGTACTCCACCACAGCCAAGACCTAAAGACATAAGGTATGATGATCCACAGAAGAAGGGAGTCGACTACTGGGCTGGATATGACACACTTGCAAATATTGAAGTGGAGAGGAAGAATGAGAAGGCTGGAAGAAGACAAGAAGCTAAAAATGAGAGGCTCACACGTGAATGGGAAGAAAGGCAGAGAAGGGAGGACCCTGCTGCTAAAAGAGCCTACGAGAAAAAGAGAATAGAAGAAGAGGAAGAGAAGAAGGAAGCAGCTGGGGTGTTGAAGACGGCCGAAACTCCTTCAAATTTATTTTACTTAGCTGTAAATATAAATTTGTAAGCTCTGATACATCTATATTCTTTTGTTATAATAAGCTCCGATACATTTTTCTAGATAGTATAACTCTGATATAGTGTATAGGATATAATTTGTAAAAGCGTCGTAAAGTGCATTGTAAAGTAAAGAATGATATGTTCAATAAAATTGATATATTTCACACATACATTCTTTGTTACTGCACAATTTACTTTGTTGTACTTATTTAAGTCTTGACAATCATCAAAAAGGGGGAAATTGTTAGGAAAATTTATGTTTAGATTTTGATGATACCATGTAAAACTTAGAATAGAAAGTTGGCATCCCATTTTCTTTGTAATTCAACTTGTAATAAATAGGACTATATGAGCTGAGTTGGAGTCAGCTAAGTTGAAGATTACAAGAGTCGACTGAAGATTGAAGAGAAGACTCAGCTGTGTGAAGCCAAGTGAAGAATCAGTCAAGTGATAGAAAAGCTATCTCAGTCAGCTAACTGGCAGCTAAGTCATTCCAAAATGATTGGAATCGAATGTCAAAGGGGTATGCAGCAGACAAGACTTGAAGAAAGCTGATAGAGATCCGTTGTCAACACAACTCAAGATTTTGCTGGAAATAGGTCTGTGTCAGGGTGCCAGCAATAAAGCTATTTTGCTGAAAGAATGCAAAAAGCAAGGAACCAATGGGATATACCTGAAAACCTGCAGAGGTCAAGGAAAGGTTGCAGAGCATTAAATTCATGGTACGATCCTCATTAATGCTGCAAGGACAACACATGCCAACAACCTACGAGTGAGATTTGAAACATATGTCTATCTCTTCAATGGACATATTTTCGAATCTGCACTATAAAAGGCTGAGGAAACAAGTGAGAGAAAAAAAAAACCCAACCAATAATGAATTTCATAAAACTATCAAGCATTCAAGCATGCCAAAACCTGCAAAATACTCTCAAGCTTTCAAAGACATTCCTCAATCCTAAATTCGAAGGAGCTCGATCCAACTCACTCAGTGAAGGAAAGATTACTTCATCAAGTTGAAGAGGAAATCTGTTTGAAGAACAAAAGGGGTCTACTCTCCAAGGTTGAAAGAGAAGTAGTAAGGTTCAAGTTCGAACCAGAAGCTTTGGGCTCGTTGGAAGGCTGTGTAATCAATTCCAAGAGTTCGAGGGAGCTAAAGTAGCAAGACAGTTGTTTTGTGAAAAAGCTGAGTCCCAGGAGCAGCCAGTTGTGTGATCAAGGCTGACTCGGACTGTATACTTCTTTGTAACCAATATCTGTTACTTAGTGGATTCCTCCAGAAGTTGGAGAAGAGTGGATTAGAGGAATTACCCCATCCTCGAACCACTATAAAAATTGCTTGTGTCTTATTTACTTACAACACTTTAATTTCTTGCATATCCTTTATATATGTTGTTAAGTTATAATTGTTAAACTCAACTGATAATAACCACTGCTAAAACCAAGTGTTCAAAAACAAGTTTAAAACAACAAGGGTGAAAAGTCTTCCGCTGAACAAAAACCAAATCAACTGTAAATTTAAGTGTTAGCTGATACCAGCGGAGTTATACTATCAACAACTCAGTCAAGTCTGTTGAGTGGGTAACTTTGATGAAGTAAACCAACCTAGTTGTCCCTCAAGGACTAAGCTGATATGTAATTAACTCTGAAAATATTTAAAAGGACTAAATCGAAAATTTGGTAAGGTTTATTCAACCCCCCTCTTCTAAACCTTACTACTCACCCCTGGGACCTACAAGTATATAGTTTGAAAAAACTAATATTTTCTTATCAATAAGCAAACATTGATTTAAAAATAATATAAGGCGTAATTTAATAAATTAAAAAGATTCAAATCAATTATAGATAAAAAGGGTGTATATGTCATTATAAGAAATGTAGAATAATTAATATTGAAGAAAAATCACTTTAAAATATGTTTAATTCCACATTTATGATAACGCTTAGGTTTGCGTAAAAAATTACACCTTTAAAAAATTGTATAGTTGGGTGGAAAAATGATATTTATTATATGATTCAGATAATGAAATAATTTAACTTAACAAAATAAAATATAATATAATATGAAAACAACAATCAAAACCTTAGAATTTTAAAAGAAATATATACATATAGCTATACACTAAGAAAAACTCCCCTAAAAAACATACACTAAGAAAAACTAAACAAAATATAACAAACTGCTATTTATATTGGAAGTACACATTTCGTAAACTACATGTTGATATGACAATTTTTTACTTAAAGTATATTATGTTAAATCATGCACATAAGTTTAATACTTGATATTTGAATTTTTTGGCAACTGCAATATAATATTTAATTAAATTTTTTATCAAAAGTTTATCTATGGATCAACGTATTATATTCCTTCTGATTTTCAAAAATAGACATGCCTTGAAAATAAATTGGTAATTATAATTTAAATGGACTTTTACAGAAATGTTATTAATGATATTATAATTGAGCATAAAACAAATGGTAATTAATAAGAAAAATATTATTATTATTACATAAGCAGACTCAATAAACAAAGATTATGAGAAACCATTAATTTATCATGTGGTACATGATTATTGGAGTATAAACCTTGTAAGGTACTCTATAATTTTGATTGTCTAATTTTATGATGTGGTTGAGTCATTTATTTGATATAAAAATGTGATTGTCCTTTCCATTTTAATTTTTAATTAATTTATTGATCATTTTCAAATGAATTGAGTACTTTATTTTATCTTCATTTCTAAATACAAATATTTAATTTAATCAAGGAGAACATGAGTCGAAATATTATATGAAGCTAAACTTCTAAACATAAAATAGAATTTCACTTTATCACCATGCATTGGAAAAAGGATTTGAAAAAAAAAAGAAGAAGGTGACACTTAAAAAATAAACAAGAGATGCATTAATAAAAAAAAATGAGTTTTTTGAATATCCATTTTTTTAGCTTATATTACTCATCAGTTTTTTAATATTCATTGTACTTTTTTCAATGATACTATCATTTTTTGGATCCAATGATAATATTAAATATCATCATTTTTAGGTCAAAAATGTCTTAACCATATATCATCTACGGAAAAGTTTAGTTTTTTCCATGCAAATTTATTTTAGGATCAAAATACATGAATGACATTTACTATAAATACAAAATTATATAAGAAAAAAATAATTCCAATTTTAAGATTTAATTTGAATTAAATTAATAAAATTATTCAGATTACGTGCAACACACGTTCACCTTGTTAGTGTATATACGAATATGTCTTTTTATATTCGATTCAATTATTCAGAAGAATATTCGAATAATATTATTTATTCTTATATATATAGAAATTGCTCGTATATAATATTTATATATACGTATATATATATATCTGTGTAAGTTATTATTATATAATAAAACACGCATGTTGGAAACAAATTTTCTTTGATACCAAATAATATTGAGTTTGAAGATTTTTGTGAGTATAAAATTAAAAAAGAATCCGTTAAATATTGAGACCCAATAAGTCTAATTTCTCTAGAAATATTTTCAGAAAATATCTAGATACTTTGGAGAAGAAAAGTTTTAGACAATTCTAGAGTAGTAGAAATTTTGTTAGATTATTTTATTCGATGAAATGTAGCTATTAGATCAAATACATCATACACATTGGATACAGAGATGTCATTGTATAAATGGAGGTTGATATTTTTGTACTAAACCAAGATTGATAAGAATATTCTTAGCAAAAGGTCTCTTATAAATAGTCTCCTCTTTATACTAAGAAAATTTCCTATATTCAAATATATAATTTCTAAATAACTCATTTTTATTCAAAGTAAATTAGATTCAAATTATTGTTATAATCTAATCAGATATTGTCAAAAAAACAAAATACAGGTTAGAATTTCTAATATTTGAATTGTATAGTTAGTATATATATTTGATTATATTTTCAGATAAAAATAAGAACCAAGTATTGTATTTGGATATTAAATGAATTTGAATGAGATTATTCTCTAAATGAGTCGAATAAGAATAACATATATTGATAGATCAAGATAAAGATATGAGTTAATACGATGAAGGGTCTAAGAATCCCACATCGAATGAGAATATTGTACAAATAATCAAGCTAGACATATAATGACAAAGAAACAGAATAGGTTACATATGGTAATAGGCGATCAAAGTAATGGGTGATCAAGAAGGTCCACGGCCTATGTTGGCGAGTTACATACTTAGCTAGATAGGTTAATGGGCGATCAACAAGGCCCATAGCCTAGGTTGTCAACCAAATCATGCATCTGGGCAATTAGCACAAAGTGAACTATTCTTTTGCTTTTTACTAAACACTATTCTTTTGCCTTTTACTAAACAATTTAGTATACCGCGTGTGGAAGGACCAAACAATTAAGTTTATAAGATTGAACTAACAAAATCTTATCTTCAAGAGGGGATTATTGTAATTAAGAAAGCAACAATCTTCATATGAAATTTCCAGTACAACCATAACACATCAAGCCCGGTTCTTTTAGTAGTTCTACTTCTGCCTCATTAACTCTTTATCATTAGCAATTTTTTTTCTTTATGATTTTTCTCCTTTCATGTAAATTATTTCAGAATCAGTCTGACTTTGAGCTATTCTAAAGTCATTAAATCCAATTATGTGATGGCTCATGAAACATTTGCATGGAAATTGTCAGAAATTAAATCGGAAAGTATTTTAATTTATTTCCGAATATTTATTTTCTCTATACGATGATGTTTCTTCCAAATTAATACCAATCTTAAGAAACTTCTTTATTTATAACTCTCATTTGGTTTGATGGATATGAAGCTATCGATTTCAAATTGATCGTAAAAAATAAATTGAACTTATTTGGTAAATATCATAATTAATACAATTGATTTCAAATCACTCAATATTTGAACTCTAAATTCAAATTATTTTCCGCGTCATTGTGGTGAATATAAAATACGTCTTATATGAATTCATTTTAAATAATTTACCCCAATATCTCCATCCCTGTTAGAATTGAATGTAACTCCATTGTACAATCTGTGAATCTAAATATAGGTACATGATCTTGAATTCTTTTTTGTCGTACATGGAATTAATGAGCTAACTTTGTAAGAGTTATTTAGTCGATAAGCTAACTTTGTAAGAGTTATTTTTAACACGGAAGTTGGTGATTAGTTAAACTGTTGGAGTGTCTAAAAGTCTCACATGGAATGAGAAAATTGTTGCAAATAATCGCGGTGGAGACATAATGAGAAACAAATGCATTAAACTCCATACTTACTTGGACATGTGAGATCAAGAAGGCCCGTGGTCTAGGTTGGTGACCTCCAATGCACTTTTAAGGGACGTCCGCCTAAGGTCGGCCCAAGTGGTTGCCTGCATTCTCACAATCCCTACCCAAGTCAAGTTACAAGTTTTGCAATAACACCATGGATCTCTTACATAATAATCTCATATTCAATATAGAAATTGGACTGAAGAATCTATAAGTGTGAGTAAAGTTCATTGATTTAATCAATTTTGAAAGAGCAAAAATAATAGGTATTCATTTCTCTTAAACATAAATCATAAACACACCCTCCAATGAAGCATCTCTCTTCTAATTGAAGAAAAACAAACTCAAGATTTATTGTTCTCCAAAATATGAAGAACTCATATTACAATTTTGGCATAATAAGTATACCGATAGTATCCATTTCGAACTTGATAATGAGTTAAAACTGCTAACTATGATGACTGCATGAAGCATCAATGTGATGCCAGAAATAGATCGATTTTATATCAGGCTCTATGTGAATGTTCAAGTCACAATTGTTTCAATACACATTAATCGAGTTGTGATGTATGCTTTTGTTCAGTAATAAGCTTTCTTATATATCAACTTTGTCCAAAATGAAATTGGAAAAATACCTATACAAAAACAAACTGGAATATGCATCTTAAAAACACATAGCTGCGCAGTAAGCACAAAACAAACTATTCTTTCACCTTTTACTAAAGAATATCGTGTGCTTGTTGCAATTAAGCAGCGTATATACACTTATTTTTAGTGGGCCCTCTTGTTGTTGAAGGCCCAAATAGTTTCTTCTGTTATCAAATATGCCAATGTATGTTTTTTTATTGTAGGGCAAATTTTTATATTGGTAGTGTAATTGTTGATTCAATTATCGATATTTTATAAAACTGCTTGGAATTGTAGTATAAGAGCCACCTCTTGGCTTTATTACCTCCCGTATTATTAAAATGGCTTCAACTAGCGGTAGTGATATTTCATTCTCATATTCCCAACAAGATATTCCAATCTTTATTGGTCAAGATTATGAATTATATAACGTCCTAATGAGGATGGTGTTCATGTCTCATGAACTCTGGGATATTATTTAAGATGGGTATAAATGATATATGTCGGAAGCGATAGCCACATTAATACCAGTCCAGACAAAAGAAGGCAAAGTGAATGTCATCAAGGATGTTTTCTATGTACCTGACTTAATTCAAAATTTATTGAATGTGGCCCAATTGCTTGAGAAACATTACAAAGTAGAGTTTAATAACAACCATTGTGTCTTTATTGACAAGCGAAGAATCTCACAGTGGCAAGGGTTAAGATGACTTCAAATAAAATATTTTCTCTTAACATGCCAGTGCCTGAGAAATTTGCTCTTCAAGGCACAAAAGATGAACATTATAATCTTTGGTATTTTTGGTATGGACATTTGAGTTATAAAAGTTTAAATTTGCTGGAAAAAAAAAGATATGGTTTTTGGTCTTCCTAACATTCCAGATCGAGACAAGACTCGCGAAGGATGTATTTTTGACAAAATGCATCATTTCCCATTTCCAAAGACATCATACAGAGCCAAAGTTCATCTTGAGATTGTGCATGTAGATATTTACGGGCCAACATAAACACTATCATTCAACAACAACAAGTACTTTCTCTTGTTCATTGATGATTATTGATCTAAGATGATGTGGGTATGTATATTAAAGTAAAAATCAGAAGCATTTCCGAAATTTCTGGAGTTCAAAAGATATGTGGAAAACTAAAGTGTCAGAAAAATAAAGACTCTGCGAACAGATCAAGGAGAAGAATTTATCGGTAAATCCTTCATTGGATTATTACCAAAAAAAGGATCCACAGACAACTCACAGTTTGCTACAGCCCATAACAAAATGGTGTTGCAGAGCGAAAGAATCGCATGAGAGTCGAGATGGCACAGAGCATGATGACTTGCAAAAGGACTTCCAAAATGTTTCTGAGCAGAAGC
Source organism: Rehmannia glutinosa (assembly GCA_016081115.2). Taxonomy (NCBI): domain Eukaryota; kingdom Viridiplantae; phylum Streptophyta; class Magnoliopsida; order Lamiales; family Orobanchaceae; genus Rehmannia; species Rehmannia glutinosa. Next base: position 197,548 of record JABTTQ020002845.1, read on the forward strand.
TGTGAATGCAACGGTTTATATTCTGGACCGTTCGCCAACAAAAGATATTCCAAACAAAACACTTTATGAAGCATGGCACCATAGAAAGCCACATGTAAATCATTTCAAAGTTTTTGGTTGCATTGCTTATTCACATATTCCATCTGAACATAGAGAAAAGTTGATGAAAAGGGAGAAAAAAATAATAATCTTTGTTGGTTATAGTAATGGATCCAAGGGATATTGTTTGCTAAACCCAAAGACAAATAAACTCATAATTTCTCGAGATGTTACTTTCGATGAGATGCAGTCTTGGAAGTGGAACGAAAATTAAGAAATAAATCTGTCTGGATAAACATCTCTTTCAACAAATCAAGGTTAAACAACTCTTTCAACAAATCAAGGTGATCAACCCAACACAAGTACTAGTACCAGCTCACCAGGATCACCTGGAGAATCTTCTCAAGATTCTAAAAGTCCAATAAAAAGAGTAAGAAATTTGAGAAATATTTACGAATCATGTGATATTGCATTTTTTGCTTGTGAGCAAAAAAATTATGAAAAAGCTGCTAAAGAAGATGTTTGCAAATCGTAATGGACGAAGAAATTGCAAGCATTGAGAAGAATAATACTTGGGAGCTCGTAGACATTCCTGAAGGAAAAAGTGTGATCAGATTCCAATGGATCTACAAAACCAAGTTCAATGAAGATGGATCAATCTACAAACACAAATCTTTGCTTAGTTGCAAAAGGGTTTTCTCAGTAACCATGAGTTGATTTCAATGAGACATTTGCACCAGTTGCTAGACTGGAGACAATACGAATTGCCCTGGCCATTTCAAAATAATTTGAGCTAACAGTCTATCAAATTGATGTTAACTTAACATTTGTTAATGGTGACTTAGAAGAAGAAGTGTATGTGGATCAACCAGAAGGTTACATTTCCCAAGTTGAGGAAAATAAAGTATATCAACTCAGAAAAGTACTATATGGATTGGAACAAGCACCACGAGCCTGGAACAACAAGATTGATAGGTACTTTAATTCCAACAAAATGGTATTCAAAAAATTCAGAGTGAACCTCATTATATGTAAAGAAATAAGGTGCGCAAGATTTTCGGATTGTTTCTTTTTACATAGATGACATGATTTATACAGGGACTGGTCCAACATTGGTGCAAGAATTCAAAAGGCAATGATGAAAGAATTCGATATGACTGACTTTGGTCTCATGAAATATTTTCTTGGAATCCAAGTTTGGCATTCAAGAGGAGAAATATTAACTTCTCAAGAAAAATATCATGAAGCATTGTTGAAGAATTTTCTGATGAGCATTGCAAACCAATTCTCCATTTGCAGTCAATGAAAAACTGGAATAAAATGATAGTGTGACTAAAGCTGATCCAAAGATATATTGCAGTTTAGTCGGATTGTTCATCTATTTGACAAATACAAGACCAGATATTTTCTATCCAATCACCCTGATTTCATGATTCATGCATGATCCAAGCAAGCTACATTATGCAACAAAAAGGATTCTTCGATACTGTCAAGGAAAGAGAAAACTTATCATCAAATATGGCAATGAAAAATAAAATAAGCTCATTGGATATAAAAATAATGACTAGGATGGGTCACTTGTTAATCGCAAAAGTACATATGGGTATGTATTTTGCCTTGGATCAAAAATAATATTTAGGTCATCAAAAAAGCAACAGACAATGTGTCTTTCATCCTCTGAAGTGGAACATATTGTCGCCACTAATGCAACTTGTGAAACAATATGATTTTATCATGATTTTTTGTTACAATACACTTCAACCATAATTTTTTGTGACAACATATCTGTTAGATAAAAGTTTTTATCATGATTTTGATGACTTTGTTTAACTGCATTTTTACATCAAAACAATGTTCCTAAATGTTGTCCAAATACTCCCGATCGATCCAAAATATTTTTACTAATTTTTTGGAGTATTTCTTGAAGTTTATTTTCGACAAAAATTGGACAACATTTCTGTCTCGTGTTCAACCGGTCGCCCTAGAGGGAAACCCGTGCCTGAAAGTTGATTTCCAAAATAGAAACGAGACGTTTGAAAAATCCCTGGAGGTCGACCGGTATCTGGGAAGGAATTTTCTTCACTGTCTCTCCTCTGTAAAGACCTGGATCGGTCAACATGAGGTTGGACCGGTCGAACAAGGGGTCGACCGGTCCAACCCCCCTTTGACCGGTCCAGCAGAAATTTTTCCTATTTTCTTTCTTTTCTGCATTTGAGGTCGACATGTTGAACCCACCGTTTTGACAGCAGAAACTACCCGTTGACAGCAGACAACTTTTCCTAATTTTGTGGGGTTGATTTCTAATAGCTATAATCTTGATTTTAATTGAAATTTTTTGTAGCTATGAATCTCCAAGAAGGAGCCTATGTCTGGAAATCTAATCCAAGACCCCTCCTATAAATAGAGGAAGATTTGAAGCGACACAAAAAGAGAGAAAACACTACAACACAACAAGAGATATATCAAGCAAATATTTTGTTCTTCACTTTCAATATTCTTGTTGTAATAGTCTAAGTATTTCACTTTCACATCTTGAGGTCTAGGCTTGATTCTTGATTACACTTGCACTTCAAAGTTGTATATTTCATTATCGAGTTGTAATCTTGAATTTGTGTTCATCATTCAAACACAAGATATCCTTGTGAGTGTTCTTGTGGTAAGATCACACTTGGGTGATCTTAAGTGTTGAAGAGTGTGGTACTCTATATAGGTGAAAGAAGATTGTGGTAATCTTCTTGTGGAAGAGTTTGGTGCTCTTCGAGGTGTTGGAGAGTTTGGTGCTCTTCAAGTTGGAAGATTGTGGTAATCTTCACAAGGTGCCGTTGCTAGAAGATTGTGGTAATCTTCTAGGAAGATTGATGTAATCTTTGAAATATGTGTTGTAAGAAGAGTGTGGTACTCTTTAAGGTGATGTTGTGATAGTTTTGGTAACTATTAATAAAATTCTTTTTTCTTTTCGAAATCCATCCCAGGGATACTGGGGTGGTAGAGCACATAGTCCCTAGGTGGGGTGAAGCTCTATAAATCAACGTGTGTTGTTTATTACCCGCACTTACATTCATGTCTTTGCTTGTTCATTCGAAAATAAGGGCAAAACTCGGAAAATCGGCATAATCTATTCACCCCTTTTAGATTATCGTAGCCACTTGGACTAACAAGTGGTATCAAATCCAAACTCTTTGGCAAGCTCGTTCCACATCGCGAGTAAAGAGGAACGATCAATGGCTACGAACGAAGTCTATCTCACCACCGGCGCCTCCACCAACAAGCCACCTCGTTTTGAGTCCAACAATTTTATATTTTGGAAAGAAAGAATGGAGTGCTTCATACAAAGTTGCGGGTTCGATATTTGGAATACATTTATAACTGAAGTATCCATCCCAATGAAATTCGAAACTCCAACCTCCAAGGTCCTCAAGGAGCTCGAAGATGAAGAGAAGAAAATATTCTCCATAAACGGTAAGGCTCTAAATATTCTTCATTGTTCTCTTACCTCTATGGAATACGATCATATTCGAGGGATACGATCAACACATGAAGTGTGGGAAAAATTAGAAGCTATCTATGAAGTATATGCAAATGAAAGGAGCTATTCAAAAGCATCTACTTCTCAATCGGATACAACATCAAATCCAACGACATGGGATGAGCTTCTTACAACTTCCGATGATGAAGAAGCCGATCAATGTCTAATGGGCATTAACGAAGAAAATGAGGTATGCTCTAACTCTTCTACCTCTTTTAGTAATAAATTGCATGATGATTATGATGAATTGCAAAATAATTTTGATGAGCTTCAAAATAAATTCCAAAGCTTGCTCTTTAAATACAAAAATTTGAAAAAGGAATTCAACACTTTGAAAAATGATAAGGATAGTTTATTTGTTTCATATGAATCAACCATGCTTGATAAGGTTAGAAACCTTGAAAGGAAAATAGTACTCTCGTTAAGGACATTGATTGCATGAAAAAGGATTTATTAAAGTTCAACTTGAGTTCCAATAAAATGACCAAAATTCTTGATGTTCAACGTTGTGATCATGTGAAACTAGAACTTGGTTATAAGCCTAATGTTATCGATGATATGAAAAAGAACCAAGTCACTAAGCATGTTGGTCATTATACTTCTAGATTGATTACATGCTTCTACTGTGGTAAAAAGGGTCACACGCAAATACTTGTCGGGCTAGAAATAGCTCAAATTATTATTGGAGACCTAAAAGTCTCAATGTTAATCCCGAAGGACCTAAACACTTGAGGGTACTACAAAACAATGTCATATTAGGTACTCAGCGAAATAACAATCAAAGAAAATTCATACTGTCAAGAAGACATCAAATGCTCGTATCATTTGATCAAAGGAGAAGACATCATCAAAATGAATTTCCAAGAGGGAGATATTATCAACAATGGGAAGGACACAAACCTTGGAAATGGAGTAATTGGAGAAGCCATCATCAACAAAATGATTTTCCAAGAGAAAGACATCTTCAACAATGGGAAAGACACAACCCGTGGAAATGGCGTAATTGGTAAACCATATCTCCCTATTAAAATACACATAGTGTTTTGTTATTATGCATGTTTTTATTTTTGCCTTAGTTGTCAAAATGATTTCTTTTATCTATTAAAAATGAGGTCTCTACAAAATACTCTTGGATTTTCAAAACTCTTTTAAATGAGACATTGTATAGAGTTTTTCTAAACTCGTGTATATTTTCAAGAACTTACATGTTTTACTCTTGATGGTTTTTACAAAAGTATAGTATGTGCTACTTGTCAAAATTCTATGATGGTTTATATCAATATTGTCTATATTATCCGATATTACTATGTTCTTGTGCAAGATGTTTTGTCAAGATTTTTCAGGAAATATTTTGGTATTAAGGAACAAATGATCATAGATTTATCCATGGCTATCTACATCATGATTTGTCAAGATTGAGAAAGGCATATTGATTGACAAACAAAATCGAGGTATGTTCATCAACTTTCATTACTCTCATAGACTCAATATTCTTCATGCCGTATGCATGTGTGCTCAATTTCAAAATATTCCCAAAGAATCTCATTAAAGTGCCGGTAAAAGAATTTTTCAATATGTGAAAGACACTTCTTCTTATGGCTTGTTTTATCCAAAGTTTTAAAACGTTCCTATTTGTAAGTCCAAGCGGCTACGATAATCTAGAGGGGGGGTGAATATATTATCTCCATCTTTTCGATTTTACCCTCTTTTTCGAACCGAATGCTCAAAGACAATAATAAAGGTGCGGAATGTAAACAACACACGCCGATTTAAAGAGGTTCAACCCACCTAGGGTCTAATCCTCTACCACCCCAAAGATATCAGGGATGGATTTTCAAAAAAAAAAGATTTTATTAATTACCAAAATTAATACAACACCAACTTACAACAACACCTAGAAGAGCACCACACTCTTCTTCAACACCACCTATGAGATTACCACAATCTCACTTGAAGATTACCACAATCTCCAACGGCACCTTATGAAGATTACCACAATCTTTAACCTTGAAGAATACCAAATTCTTCAACACCTCAACAAGAAGATTACCACAATCTTCTTACACCTAACACCTAGATCACCCAAGTGTGTTCTTACCACAAGAACACTCACAAGGATATCTTGTGTTGAATGATAACCCAAAAATTCAAGATTACAACTCGATAATGAATTATACAATTGAGTGCAAGTGTAATCAAGAATAGCCTAGACCTCAAGGATGTGAAAGTGAATAACTAGGCAAATTACAACAAGAAATAAGACAATGTAAGAACAAGTGTATTCTTGAGTGTATCTTGTTGTGTTGTAGTTTTCTCTCATTTTGTTGTGCTTCAAAACTTTCTCTATTTATAGGAGATGATTGATACTTGATAGGCTCCTCTTGGAATCTGATTTCTACAAAAAATTGCAATTAAAAACAAGATTATAGTTAGAAATCAATTCCACAATTTAAGGAAAAGCATGTCTTTGCACACAACGGTTAGAATTTTGTCAAACTTAAGATGACCGGTGTCGTCACAAATAAATAGACGTTTGAAAATGAGAAAACACATTTACAGGCGGCCGGTCGACGGGGGTCCGACCGTCGACCCTATGTCCACCGGTCGAAAGCAGAACCAAAAAACGAGTCGAGAAAGTTCGCATTTGAGAAAATGCTCCCTGTGCACGGTCACCCGTCGGTCGCCGACCGGTCGACCGCGACCGATCGACGCCCGTCGACGGTCGATCACACCGGTCTACCACCCTCGTTGACCGGTCAACCAGCCTTTTTCAAAGAAATAGCTTATTTCACTGTTTTTTCACAAGTTTCAGTACACGGGATGCCCTATAGGGCGACCGATTGGCCTCAAAACAAAAGTATTGTCCAATTTTATATCGAAAATAAACTTCAAGAAATACTCCAAAAAATAGTAAAAATATTTTAGACCGATCGGGAGTATTAGGACAATATTTTAGAACCATTGTTTTGGTGTAAAAACACATTAACACAAAATCATCAAAAGTGTTGTCCAATTTATATCGAAAATAAACTTGTAGAAATACTCGGAAAATATTAAAATCATTTTAAATCATTTAGGAGTATTTGGACAACCTTTAAAAACATTGTTTTGGTATAAAAACAAAATCATCAAAATCATGATAAAATCATTTATCAAACAATCTCCCCTTTTGATGATTACAAACCAAAACAATTTTAACGAGGTCGATTTTGAAAACAAAACAGTTTTAGGTAAAAGGAACATTCCGTTGTGAGCGACAACATTCCACGCAATATAATCACAATTATGGGAGTAGAGATATTCAAGCACATATAGCAAATGCTCCCCCTGTCAACATGCACAACAAGAGTTATATAGAAGCAACTTAAACATAAGCTAAAATATTAGCTTTTTCGATATTGAGCTTAAGTATCAAAACTTAAAAGCTCCCCTGTCAAAGATACATCATTAGAACCGTATATAAGTCCATACTACAACCAATGGACCATGATTCATACATAACCATAATGCACCAAGTGGACTAAATATGATCCACAACTTATGGCTTTATGAAGCCATAGCTTATAGCTTCTTTTCGTTAAGCTTATCTTAGCTTTTATGAGCTAATGAGCTTATAACCTGTTTCTCCCCCTATGGAATCATCAAAAAGAATGTTAGCACGATAAATACATCATATATTCATATCAAAGTGCGCAACAAAACCGATGTATCGAGCTATTTGAGCATTGAAGCTTATAAACCAAATAAGAGGGAAAAGTCGAATCATACGACTTGTAGAGGTTTATGAAAACTCATTTGATAAGCAAAACATGACCTCTATAAATGTATAAGACTTTTGAAATCGAGAGAATCATGTAGGTGATGAATTTTTCATTGAAACGTTTTATCGAACACTTGGCGGGTGTCAAAAATTGAGAAAGATATATATAGCCCTTGTAAATGAAATCAAGCCAAGTTTTTCATCACCAAATGCAATTTAACACATGTCAATCATCAACAATCAATAAGCTCATCACAAAAATATATGAATTGCATTAAGAAAAATACATATAAGCCACAAACTCAAGGGTTCAACCCAATTGAGCTAAAGAGAGTGAAATTCTTACCATTCAATCGGTAAAGATGAGCATCAATGATGATAAACGAGCTAGACAATCCCCAAAATATATAATTTATGCAACAAAACACATTTGAAGTGAATTGTGTGTGAAAATGACAAAGGGGACGAAATATGAACCAAAAGAGCCAAAAATGGCTAAGTCTGGAAAACAGAAGCATTTTAACCAAAAAATCCCTTAAGGTGACCGGTCATGGGCAGATGGCGACGGTCGGCGAGCAGTGGGCGACGGTCGGCCCCCCGCCCTGGTTGCCCAATTGTTCGCTTGATTTGCAAAATCCGAATTTGATCCAGAAATCCAATTTTTTTTCGCCCTAAGTTTTAAAACGTGCAAAATGCAAATGTAGACCTCATTCAATATACATTATGTCATAATCAAGCTCGAAATGAGGTAAAATACTCGGCGGTTAACGATCAAAGAGTCCGCAAGTTATCCTTGAGACGGAATTGAACACATCTCAAGTTTTTGTTAAAAATCACAATCCCTTAAAAAATATATCGAATCTCAATATGTTTAGTTCGATTATGACGAACCAAATTTTGAATACGAATAATACAAGAAGACATACCTCGAATTTGTTTGTCAACCGACATGCCTTTCTCAACCTTTGTCAATCTTTAGCCATAGAGGTTGAGATAGTTCTTCTTTCTTCAATGCTTAACTCTTTCAAGAGTTCTTTTGAAATATAACCATCTTCTTGGCATTGAATAATTTGAAGTCCAAGCAATAAATTGAGCTCCCCCATCATGCTCATCTCGAGTTCACCTAGTATCAACTTAGAAAAATATCTTGCACAAATATTCATTAGTAGCACCAAAAATATTCTCATAAATATGCACAAGTGTACAATCTTGCCCTTTTTCAAAAAACAAAGAGAGTAGTATCAACTTTACCTCTTGTAAAATCATTTAGCAAAAATAGCTAAGTTTATCATACCATACATGGGGTACTTGTTTTAAACCATACAAGGCCTTTTATAAAAATCATTTGGCCTATAAAAATTTAAAGCCCCGGAGGTTGTTTTACATAGACTTCTTCTTGAATAAAACCATTGAGAAAATTGGATTTAACATCCATTTGGTAAAGCTTGAAATTTTCTTAAAACAAGAATGGGCAAGTAAAATGCAAATAGCTACTAAATGTGCTATGAGTGCAAATGTTACATCAAAATCAATTACCTTCTTCTTGAAAATACCTTCGAGCTACTAACCTTGCCTTAGTTCGACCAATGTTGCCTTGGTCATCGAGTTTGTTAGGAATACCCTTTTTGTCTACTTCATTACTATCATCATAGGGCATCCAATTGGTCTAAGGTGTTCACAATAGAACATTTACATCCAAATGTTTTGAGGTAACAATATTTGGAGTACTTCGTTTCTCATCTACACAACTAAAAAAACTCATTAATGGCATCGCTTATATAAGCAAGAAAAATAGCCCAAGTGTAAAAACATGCTTCAATCATCAATCACAAAATATCTTGCAAAAAGAGCATAGTAGAATAGACACTATATATATATATATATATATAGATCATGAAGCAAGAAACACATACTATGCATTTAGAATATCATCAAGAGTCTAATAAATCATGCAAGTTCAAAAAAGCTTAAGAAAGCTACAAAAGGTCTCTTTTGAAATTTGAGAATCCGATAGCATATAATTGAGACCTCATTTAAAAAAAGTATTTGAACAAAAGTTGACAAAGCAAATATGTACAATCAAATATCAAATAGTGTCTTTCAAAAAATCTAAAAATCCTCTTAATGGCATTTGTATGAAATACTATGAAAAACAAGCACATAGGCACATGGCAATACATATATCGAGTCTATAAGAGTAAGAATAACACAAGTAAACGTACCTCGATAATTTATGCCTTTTCTTGACAAATAATGACGAAAATGGCCATTTGTGAAAATATGTAAATCCTAAACAAATCTAGCACAAATCATAATGATAAAAGTGTAGGCTAAGAGATATCACAAGTAAGCTCATGCCATAAAAATCCATAAGAGATGATAACATACTATAGTCTTCAAAAATGCACAAGAGTTTTAAAAACATCATATAAGGTCTTTTTTTTTTTTTCAAAAATTTAAAAGCACAAATATATATTGAAGACCTTAATTAAAAAATAAATATTTGAAAACTCATTTTGCAATAAAGACACAAATAAAAGCATGCATAATAACAAAATAAAATGCATATTTAAATAGGGAGATACGAGTTACCAATTACGCCATTTCCATGGGTTGTGCCGTTCCCATTGTTGATGATATCTTCCCTTTGAGAAGTCACTTTGTTGATGATGACTTCTTTGATTACTCCATTTCCAAGGTTTGTTGCCTTCCCATTGTTGAAAGTCTCTTCTTCTTTGAAAATCATCTTGTTGATGATGTCTTTGCCATTTCCAAGGATTGTGTTCTTCCCATTTTTGATTGTACCCTCTTCTTGGAAATTGGCTTTGTTGAGAATAGTTTCTCCTTCTTTGATCAAATGAAACGGTCATTTGATGCCTTCTTGGCGGTATGAATTTTCTTCGATCATTATTTCGCTGTACCTAATATGACATTGTTTTGTGGTACCCTCATGTGTTTGGGTCCTTTGGGATTAGTCTTGAGACTTTTAGGTCTCCAACAATAATTAGAACTATTTCTAGCCCGACAAGTATTTACCGTATGACCCTTTTTACCGCAATAAAAGCATGTAATAATTCTAGGAGCATAATGACCAACGTCTTAGAGACTTGATTCTTTTTCATGTGATTGACACCCTTAGGCTTATGATCAAGTTCTAGTTTGAATTATTACAACAATCAACAATATTGGTCATTCTATCTAAGACTCAAGTTGGATTTAGATAAATCATTTTTCAAGCAATTTATATCCTCAACAAGAGTACTATTTTCTTTCTCAAGGTTTCTAACCTTGTCAAGAGTGGTGGTGTGAGCACATGATAGTGATTCATAGGAAGTAAATAAACTATCCTTATCATTTTTTAAAACAATGAATTCCTTTTTCAAATTTTTGTATTTAACAAGTAAGTTTTGGAATTCATCTTGTAGCTCATCATAATCATTTTGCAAATCACTATATTCATTTTACAATTCATTGTCATAAGAAGTAGAGGGTTTAGAACTTACCTCGCTTTTTTTCTTCTTCGATGCCCATGAGGCATTGTTTAACTTGTTCATCATGGGAGGTTGTAGAAGGCTTATCCCATGTTGTTGGATTTGATGTTGTATCCATTTGTGAAGTAGATACTTTTGAGTTGCTCCTTTCATTTGCATATACTTCATAGATGGCTTCTAATTTTTGCCATACTTCATGTGCCGATCGAATACCTACAACATGATCAAATTCCAAAGTGGTAAGTGAACAATGTAAAATATTAAGAGCTTTACCATTTAAGGAGATGATTTTCTTCTCTTCATCATTGAGCTTTTTGAAGCCTTTTGAGGCGTGTGGTGTATCTTTCATCGGAATGGATTCTCCATTAATGTGTCGAACCCGCAACTTTGTAAATAGCATTCCATACTTTCTTTCCAAAATATAAATTTTTTGGAATCAAACCGAGGTGGCTTGGTGGTGGAGGTGCCGGAAAGATGAGCTTCGTTCATAGCCGACGATCGTTTCTCTTCACTCGCGATGTGAAACGAGCTTGCCAAAGAGTTTGGCTCTGATACCACTTGTAAGTCCAAGCGGCTACGATAATCTAGAGGGGGGTTGAATAGATTATCTCCATCTTTTCGATTTTACCCTCTTTTTCGAACCGAATGCTCAAAGACAATAATAAAGGTGCGGAATGTAAACAACACACGTCGATTTAAAGAGGTTCAACCCACCTAGGGCCTAATCCTCTACCACCCCAAAGATATCGGGATGGATTTCAAAAAGAAAAAAGATTTTATTAATTACCAAAATTAATACAACACCAACTTACAACATCACCTAGAAGAGCACCACACTCTTCTTCAACACCACCTATGAGATTACCACAATCTCACTTGAAGATTACCACAATCTCCAACGGCACCTTGTGAAGATTACCACAATCTTCAACCTTGAAGAATACCAAATTCTTCAACACCTCAACAAGAAGATTACCACAATCTTCTTACACCTAACACCTAGATCACCCAAGTGTGTTCTTACCACAAGAACACTCACAAGGATATCGTGTGTTGAATGATAACCCAAAAATTCAAGATTACAACTCGATAATGAATTATACAATTGAGTGCAAGTGTAATCAAGAATAGTCTAGACCTCAAGGATGTGAAAGTGAATAGCTAGGCAAATTACAACAAGAAATAAGACAATGTAAGAACAAGTGTATTCTTGAGTGTATCTTGTTGTGTTGTAGTTTTCTCTCATTTTGTTGTGCTTCAAAACTTCCTCTATTTATAGGAGATGATTGATACTTGATAGGCTCCTCTTGGAATCTGATTTCTACAAAAAAATGCAATTAAAAACAAGATTATAGCTGTTAGAAATCAATTCCACAATTTAAGGAAAAGTTGTCTGCTGCACAACGGTTAGAATTTTTTTGTCAAACTTAAGGCGACGTCATGTCGCAAGACAAATAGACGTTTGAAAATGAGAAAACACATTTACACAGGTATTACCGGTCGACGGGGTCCGACCGGTCTTCCTATGTCCAAATCTGGCCGAGAACCAAAAAACGAGTCGAGAAAGTTCTGTTTGAGAAAATGCTCCTGTGTACCGGTCACGGTCGGCCGATCGGTCGACCGCGATCGGCCGACGATGGCCGACCACACCGGTCTACCACCCTGTTGACCGGTCAACCAGCCTTTTTTAGCAAATAGCTTATTCAATTTTTTTCACAATTTTCAGTACGGGATGCCCTATAGGCTTACCGATTGGCATCAAAACAAAAGTATTGTCCAATTTTATATCGAAAATAAACTTCAAGAAATACTACAAAAAATAGTAAAAATATTTTAGACCGATCGGGAGTATTAGGACAATATTTTAGAACCATTGTTTTGGTGTAAAAACACATTAACACAAAATCATCAAAAGTGTTGTCCAATTTATATCGAAAATAAACTTGTAGAAATACTCCGGAAAATATTAAAATCATTTTAAATCATTTAGGAGTATTTGGACAACCTTTAAAAATATTGTTTTGGTATAAAAACAAAATCATCAAAATCATGATAAAATCATTTATCAAACACTATTTTCGGGATAACAAATCCGGTATAAATATTTCCCCAAATACGGTTCTTCATAACCTAACTAAACATATTGAGGTTCGATATCTTCTTCTAAGGGATTGCGTTTCTTAACCAAAAATTGAGATGTGTTTAATTCCGTCTAAAGATTAACTCGCGGATTGTTTTTTTAAAAAACCATTTACCGCCGAGTCTTTTACCTCATTTCGAGCTTGTTTAGGTATAATGCATATTGAATGAGGTCTATGTTTGCATTTTGTGCGTTTTTAAAACTTAGGGGTGAAAAATCGGATTTTTGGATCAAAATTCAGACAGAATAAGAAAAAGTGCTCCAGGGACCGGATGAAGGGAGGTCGACCGATCGGCCACTATCTGGACTGGTCGGACCCCCCTTGGACTGGTCAACCTGGGCTTGTTTTTGTGTTATATGCATTCTGTTCCCGGACTTAGTTTTTTTTGAACTGTTTTCTCTCATTTTCGCACCTCTTTGAAAATTTCACACACTTTTCACTCAAAATAATATCTTTCTTGAAAATTCTATATTTTTGAGTTTATATTATTGGTATATCATCCATGATACCCGACTTCTCCGATTAATTGGTAAGTTTAATTACTTCTTTATCTCAATTGGGTTGAACCATTGAGAAAATGCTTATTTTTTATATTTTGATGAAATTCTTGATATTGTGTGTTGGGTATGATGATTGTTGATAGATGATATTTGTAGAATTGTATTTGGTGATGAAAATTTTGGCTTGATTACAATTACAAGGGCTATATACATCTTTTTGGTTATTCGACGTCCGCCAAGTGTTCGATGAAATGTTTCAATGAAAATTTCTTCAATTACATGATTCTCTTGATTTCAAAAGTCTTGTAAGTTTATAGAGATCATGTTTTGCTAATCAAATAAGCTTTTGCAAGTCAAATGATCGACTTTTCCCTTTTCATTTTGCATTTTAAGCTTAAATATTCTAAAAGCTCGATAAATCGGTTCAATTGCGCACTTTGATATGAATATATGATGTTTTTATCTTGATAACATTCTTTTTGATAATTCCAAAGGGGGAGAAACATGAAACAAGCTCATTAGCTCAAAGAAGCTTGAAAAAGCTCGCATAAAAAGCTATAAGTTGTGTCTCTTAAAAGCCAAAAGTTGTATATCATACTTAGTCCATTTGATGTATTATGGACTTTTATACTTGTCTAATAATTCTTTTTGACAGAGGGAGCTTCTAAGCTCATGATATTCAAGTTTCTATTGTAAAAGCTGAGCTTTTAGCTTTTGTTTGATTGCTTCTATACTTATCTTGTTGTGCATGTTGAAAGGGGGAGCTTTTATAAAATATTTTGAAAATCTTTACTCCCATCTTTGTGGCTATTATGCATGGAAAGTTGCCGCTTAAAATGGATAGTTATTTTTGACCGGAAAAATGGTTTTTGTTTTCAAAATCGACCTCCTAAAATTATTTTGGTGTATAATCATCAAAAAGGGGGAGTTTGTTAGATAAATGTTTTTATCATGATTTTGATGATTTTGTTTAACTGTGTTTTTACATCAAAACAATGTTCCTAAATATTGTCCAAATACTCCCGATCGATCTAAAATGTTTTTACTAATTTTTTGGAGTATTTCTTGAAGTTTATTTTCGACAAACATTGGACAATATTTATGTCTCGTGTTCAATCGGTCGCCCTAGAGGGCAACCTGTGCCTGAAAGTTGATTTCCAAAATAGAAACAAGACGTTTGAAAAATCCCTGGAGGTCTACCGGTCGAACAAGAGGTCGACCGGTGTCTGAGAAGGACTTTTCTTCACTGCCTCTCCTCTGTAAAGACCTGGGCCGGTCAACATGAGGTTGGACCGGTTGAACAGGGGGTCGACCGATCCAACCCCCTTTGGACCGGTCCAACAACAAATTTTCCCTGTTTTCTTTCTTTTCTGCATTTGAGGTCGACCGGTCGAACCCACCGTTTTGACAGCAGAAACTATCCGTTGACAGCATACAACTTTTCTTGATTTTGTGGGGTTGATTTCTAATAGCTATAATCTTGATTTTAATTGCAATTTTTTGTACATATCAATCTCCAAGAAGGAGCCAATGTCTGGAAATCTAATCCAAGACCTCTCCTATATCAAGCACTACAACACAACAAGAGATATATCAAGCAAATATTTTGTTCTTCACTTTCAACATTCTTGTTGTAATAGCCTAAGTATTTTACTTTCACATCTTGAGGTCTAGGCTTGATTCTTGATTACACTTGCACTTCAAAGTTGTATATTTCATTATCGAGTTGTAATCTTGAATTTTTGTTCATCATTCAAACACAAGATATCCTTGTGAGTGTTCTTGTGGTAAGAGCACACTTGGGTGATCTTAGGTGCTGAAGAGTGTGGTACTCTTCATAGGTGAAAGAAGATTGTGGTAATCTTCTCGTGGAAGAGTTTGGTGCTCTTCGAGGTGTTGGAGAGTTTGGTGCTCTTCAAGTTGGAAGATTTGTGGTAATCTTTCACAAGGTGCCGTTGCTATAAGATTGTGGTAATCTTCTAGGAAGATTGTGGTAATCTTCAAAGAGGTGTTGTAAGAAGAGTGTGGTACTCTTCAAGGTGATGTTCTAATAGTTTTGGTAACTATTAATAAAATTCTTTTTTCTTTTCGAAATCCATCCCGGAGATACTGAGGTGGTAGAGCACGTAGTCCCTAGGTGGGTTGAAGCTCTATAAATCGACGTGTGTTGTTTATTTCCTGCACTTACATTCGTGTCTTTGCTTGTTCATTCGAAAAAAAGGCAAAACTCGGAAAATCGGCATAATCTATTCACGCCCTCTAGATTATCATAACCAGTTGGATTAACAATATCAACTATTGTGATAACAAAAAATCCCAGTTTTTCATGCAAGGCCGAAACACATTGAACTTCGACACCATTTCATCAGAAATCTCGTCAATGATAAAAAATTTAATTGAAATTTATGAACACAAAAGAGCAATTGGCAGATAATTTCGTTAAAACAGTGAACCTTGATAAATTGAAACACTTTCGGAATAGTGTCCGGATTGCAAATTAAGAGAGGGTCTTAAAATTTAACAATTTGCAACTGACCAATAAATGGGCACTGGCCAACCATCTTTGTTCTGGAAATTGTAAACCAATATATAATTTATGGTCATTTGCCAACTAACGGAGTTGTTAGTATAGGAACCGGGCCAATCAATTAAAATCTTCCAACCAACATGTGACCTAACTTTGCTGATTAAATCACATTGTTTAGCCTATAAAAAGACTTCTGATGGTCGTCATTTGTGTATCCGAGAGAGCAATAAAAACAAAGTCTATAGGCTGAAGAGTGAGAGAGTAGAAAAAAACTTGTGAGAAAGATTTGTGTAAAATTGTTAGTGTATTTTTATAAGTTGTATCCATCAAAATATTTTCTCTCTCTCAATATATTTTTACCTCCAATTTAATTTATATCTCTTTTACATTTTTATATTTAAACCCCTATACCCAACATAAATCCACATGTCATTCTATCTTTCGGTTCCAGTATGGCCTTTACCACATTAAGCCCAGTTTATCCCTCAATTTTTCTTTTTTTGGCCTCTCAAAATCAGGCTTTGCACTATCAAAAAGGCAATTTTTTTTATATTTAGATGTAGCAATAATTATCTTTTATCTAGACATCATTCACATTTAATTATATCAGTTTTACTTAATTGATTTTACAACGAGCTAATTACGATATAATTTTGATTTAAGTTCTATTTTCTATTTTATGGATTTCTAAATCATTTTACGGGATAGGTGGTTGAAGAGTTGGTTTCCAAAAAAACTTTAGTCATGCCAATTGCACGTAACTTTAGGTGTTTATATTATATATTGACGACAAAACATGAGTGAAACAGATGAAATACCATTGTGCAACAGTGGATCCTCACTACTTTCATCTCTTAATTAGATATAGGAAGTCTTTGCGAACTCTAAAAAAAAGTGATTCTCAACTTCTACCTAAACAATATAGGGAAAATTGTTTAAATATAGTAAAAATCAAAATATATTGTCAAAATAGGGTAAAATTGGGGTGAGCTGCGTATTTACTCGTTGGCGCATGCTATAACTGCGCCAGATTATTTTTTTTTTTTTATATATCTTTGCCGCACATTGTATGTGCGCCAACAATATTTAGGGGTGGGGTGGGGGTGGGAGTGGGGGTGGGGTGAAATGAGGTTGGGTGGGGGTTGATATGCGCCACCCAAACATAATTTGTGGGGTGGCCTGCAGGGGTTGGTTTGGGTGGGGTGGGGTGGGGTGGGGGAGTGGGGGGTGGGAGAGGTTTTTTTATATTTTATATAATAATAAATTTATAATTATCCAATAAAATTAGTTCATATGTAATTTTTTCATTTTTTATCTGTTTTTAACGTGCATGTAATATATCAAATTAATTATTTTTTTTACGATCTTTAATTTGAAATCCATATTGCATATTTTTGCAAGAAGATAAATACATAGTCATAAATTGGTCTCGATTTGAGAAGGTTATTCTTGCGTGATACACGTATAGTACTTAGAATTCGACAATACCCCAAATTTTTATCTTAAATACACAATCATAATTTTACCTCGATTTGATAAAGTTATTTTTTTTTCGGATTGTGACATGTGTATTTTCCCATACACACTAATTAAATGGGCTAATTATTAATTTATTATTATAAAATAAAAAATTACTCCCTATCCCACCCCCCACCCCCACCCCACCCCAACAAAAAAAAGGTTTGTGGTGGCGCACCTCATTTATGCGCCACCCCCACCCCTAGCCACCCCACCCCCACCCCAACATAAAAATTTAAATGGGCGGCGCACTTTATTTGTGCGCCACCCATTTTAATTTAAATTAAAAAAATTAGTATTCTGGCGCAGTTGAAAGATGCGCCAATAGTTATCCTGGCGCACCCCACACCTGCGCCACCGAACAAAAACACGAACCCCTTAAATTTTGCTATATTTTGACAATTTTATTTGAATTTTGCCACAATAAAGCAAATTCCCCAAAAATATAAGTACTTTTTCCCAAGCTGAAGCACAGAATCACCTTTTTTTAAGAACTTGCAAACACTCCCCTGGCTAATGTAGATTAAATTTAAAAAGGTTGAATTTTCTCTTTTCTATAGTAGCTTATAAATCAAATATTGCACTAGACTTTGTACCACAAACAAAAACATTTAACCTCGTCAATTATCTGTATCTTCTTCCATTGCACTTTCTAAAATACACACTGACAGCTGACTCACATAATACATAGACACAAATTGTTCTGTAAGAATGGTTGGGCGTCAGAATTAAGTAGTTTTTGTTTCTGCTAAAATGTATGTTTATTCTAACCATCTTCTGTCTTTAAATAGAGGATTACGCTGACGATTTTGTAATAAAGAAGGCAGCCTTGGATCTGAAACTTCTAGTCTGGCCTTTTTCAGGTGGCCTGTGCGAGTTAGTAGTAGAATTTAGAAGTCAATATATGGATAAAATCTTTATTCTTATATCATTACAGCGAGTTCAGCCTAGTATATATTTGCTAGATACATATAACATATATTTGAGCTTAAATATGTTATAGTCAAGAATAAGAATATAAGAGTCCCACATCGAATCAGAAATATTTTAGCAACAATGAAGGTGGAGATATAATGAGAAGTAAATGCATTATTCTCCTTACTTACCTGGACGGGGTCAATGGGCGATCAAGAAGGCCCATGGCCTAGGTTGGCGACCTCCATTGCACTCTGGCGGGGCGCCCGCCTAAGGTCGGCCCAAGTGGTCGAGCCTACGTCATAATTTGTGGCAGTGGGGGCTTGCGTTCGCGCGGCCCTTACCCAATTCTAGTCTAAACTTAAAAATCATCCTAATATGGAATCAGAGAAAAAATCACTTTTGGTTCCATTAGATTTACCCCCTGATGATTTTAGTCCCATGTCTTGAAAATAGTCCCATAAGATTTTTCTTGTTTCACTAATGGTCCCACCGTTAAAAAGTTAACAGTCAAACCTGTCAAATTAAAAGTCAAACCTGCGATTTCTTGAATACAATTGTACAGGATCGGGAATGCCTCCAGAATGGCAAATTACAGAAACAGAAAATTACAGGAAATGAACTAGCTATTACAACTTGTTAATAAAACTTCCGTAGGTTTAGTCAAGATGAATCTCTTTCCGCAAAGCAATTACGCCCCGCTAGTGCTCACGGTTTGACGTATTGCTTCCAAAGATGAAACGACTTACGTCTTCGTGGTAGTAGCACCACTAACACGAACACTGCTTAACTAGAAATGTCTCAAGATAGTTCTTTGGACTTAGTGCAAAATGCAGAATATATGAGTGTATGCTTTTTTATGGAGTAAGAATTCTGTGTTAAACTGCAATGCACAAATATGTATAAATAGCCAACCATTCCACCTGCAGGAGAAAAAACTGGGCAGTGGGCATTAATCACTTGTAACAACCAAGGTGTTACACCCCACTACTGCATAACAGTCAGGTAGTAGGCTAACTTCAGGTGACCACCACTGCAGGAGTTACAACTCCAACAGTCACACGAATTTGGACACCTACAATGTCCAGATTCATTGGGCTCCAACAGTCACTCGAATCTGGGCGGCAAAACTTTAGTGGACCTAGACCCGGACCCAATAGGGTCGGGCCGCCCAGGCCCAGGCCGGGCCGGGCGGGAGCACGCGCGCGTGTGGCTTACTTGTGATCATCCACTTGTGTTATAGTTTATACAACAAATAACACCTTCTAGTAAATAAACTAGGATAAACTAGGATAAACTATGATTTGTATTCCATGTGGGATAAGGCATAAGCCTTTCATCTCCCTTTACATAATGTTTACATAATGCCCATTTATGTGGCTATCTTCGATTATTAATTTCTCACTCACCGAAATTCGATTTTGAGAAATAAAAAATACTACGAACATCTACTCGGAACGTAGATTAATAATATATAATTTAATTTCTCCAGAATTAAATATTTAGCCACCGAAAAATTGGTCAAAGTTGTGTCGATACCCACTTTATCAAAACCAAAATTTCCAACAATCCCCCACATAAGTGGAAATTAATGTATGCATAAATGCAGACACGTAAACCAGTCCTCAAGAGACAATATTGCATTCGGAAATGTAGCCTATGGCTTTAACCTTCCGTAGTCAATACCATCGGGTACACCGGGCGGCTTAGTGGACAATGATACGCTTGAACTATTCCTCCACGGTGTATACCGAGTGTGATATTAACACAATAAGGTCTCAACACCTTCTCGTTCTCACGCGTTTTGTGTCCGTTTCGGTCATGGACACCACTTTGGATTCATAAGTGTTACTTTGAAGTGGCCCGCACTTCTTACTTATATAGGTGATCTTCTATCCGAGTATCCTGCCATACTCAACCTCAACGAGGTGTAGGAATCATTAAAAGTCAAATGACTTAGCCTCACCACAACTTTGCAGGTGTTTCAACACTTGGTATTGCTTTCTAGGGATGTGTTATAACATTGTTTCCAAGTGTTACAACATAACCTTCATAGTTTAGTTTTCCCATTGAACCAAGTTCTTGGGATCTCCAGTCATCATGGTTGGGTTACCACTATGATGGTTATTTTTATTTTGTGGACTTTAAGCCCATTCCCTCTAGCAATTTACCTAATTGATCTCGATTCAGTCCTTTCGTCAAAGGATCTTCCAAATTGCCTTTTGACTTTACGTAGTCAATTGACATCACACTATTTGAGATCAATTGTCTAACGGTATTGTGTCTCCGACGAATATGTCTAGACTTACCGTTATACATATTGCTCTGTGCCCTTCCTATAGCCGCTTGGTTATCATAGTGAATCATCACAAAAGGCACAAGCTTCCTCCAACATGGAATATCTTCCAAAAAGTTTCGAAGCCACTCTTCTTCTTCACCAGCTTTATCCAAAGCTATAAACTCAGATTCCATGGTGGACCGAGCTATACACGTTTGCTTCGTGGACTTCACGACGATCTTTGCACCACCTCCAATGATGAATATGTATCCACTAGTTGAATAAGAATCTTTCGAATCTGAAATCCAACTAGCATCACTATATCCTTCAAGTACAACTGGATATCTTGAGTAGTATAGCCCATAATCCAAGGTATACTTCAAGTATTTTAACACCCTGGTAACACTTTCCAATGCTCATGGCTTGGATTGCTCGTGAACCTACTCAACATATTTACAGGGTAGGCCAAGTCCGGACGTGTACAATTTGTGATGTACATCGTTCGCCTATTATACGTGAGTATTCCATCGAGCCACTGGTTCGCTTTTATTAGCAACCAGATTTATACTTAAATCAATGGGCGTCTTTGACGGTGAATCTGTCAAAAGCATTGAATTTCTTGAGCACTTTCTCCACATAGTGGGATTGTGACAAGATAATTCCATCGGGAGTTCTGGCGATATTTATTCCAAGGATTACATCAAATAGCACCCATATCCTTCATGCCAAAGTTCCTCTTTAACATTCTTTGAGTCTCCATGATAGTATCATGACTCACGCCCATGATTAACAAATCGTCTCACGTATAGACAAACTATGACAAATGCTTCGATGTCCCTTTGACATATACGCATTTATCTCACTCGTAGATTTTAAATCCATTTGACAACATCGTATTGTCAAACTTAAGATGTCATTACTTTGGAGCTTGTTTGATCACAAGGATCTTATTAACTTGCACACCTTCTTTTCTTAAGGTGCAACAAACCCTTGAGTTGTTCCATGTAGATTTCAGCATCTATCTCTCCATTCGAAACGCCGTCTTGACATCCATCTCGATGAATCTCTAGATTGTGCAAGGCGAATCGCGAGAAGCACCGAATAGACGCAATCCTCAAATTCTTGGAGAATAGGTATCAAAGAAGTCATATCCTTCTTTTTGTTTAAACCCTTTGGCTACAAGCCGTGCTTTATACTTATCAATAGTTACATCTGCTTTATACTTCTTCTTTAGGATCCATTTACATCCTAAGGTTTATGACCAGCAGGGAGATCAACCAACTCCCAAGTATGGTTTTGCAGAATAGACTCAATTTCACTATTGATAGCTTCTTGCCAGAGCAGAGCATCTAGACTACTTAGAGCCTCTTTAATCGAGTTTGGCTTACCATCTAACATAAATGTTATGTAATCTAGCCCAAAAGACTTAGCCGTCTTAGACCTCTTACTGCGTCTCGGTTCTTCACTAATTGGTGTTGAACCACTTGCAGTTTTGTGAGTTCTTTTATTAGTACTCACTTCTAACTTTTCTCTACAAGGGTAGACATCTTCAAAGAATACAACATTCCTTGATTCGATTATGGTACCTTCAGTTATTTCTGGATTTTCTAACTTATGTATCATAAATCTATATGCACTACTTTGGTATGCATATCTCACAAAGACACAATCAACTGTCTTTGGTCCAATTTTAACTTGTTTTGGTTCAGATATTGCTACTTTAGCCAACACCCCCACACTTTAAGGTATTTATAAGAAGGCTTACGATTTCCAATTCGTAGGTGTCTTATCTTTCCCTTTAAGTGGTATTTTGTTCAATATGTGGTTGGTCATTAAAAAGCCTTCCCCCACATATTCTGGGGTAATCCGGAACTTATCAACATGGCATTCATCATCTCTTTTAGAGTCCGGTTTTTGCGTTCAAAGAACACCGTTAAGCGTAGTGAATATGGTCTTCATTGTTGTTTGATGAATTATGCCTATTTGGGTACATAGTTCATCAAATGGGCGACATATTCGCCACTCTATCACTCCGAATTATTTTAATCCGCCGCAAGTTGATTTTCAATTTCATTTTTATAATTCTTAAAAGCCTCTAATGCTTCATCTTTGCTTCTTAACAAGTATAAGTAGCAAAACCTTGGCCAATCATCAATAAACGTGATGAAATATTTTTACCACCTTTAGTTTGCACAAATTTGAGATCACACATATCGGTGTGTATCAACTCTAAAGGTGAAGTGCTTCTTTCAACCGAATGAAACGGTAATTTAGCCATTTTAGCTTCAACACAAACTTCACATTTTCTTTGTGAGTTTACTTCAAGTAAATTAATTAATTCTAAATTTACCAATCTTTTTATAGCATTGATTTACATGTCCTAATCTAATATGCCATAAATTAGAGCACTTGAAAGAATATAAGCAGGAAGAAGATTCATTCTTATTCATATTCCCGCCAAAACGGGCGTACATTCATTACATTCATTTTGAGCAGTCCTTTGTCTAGATAACCCCTACCAAGGAATCGCCCACATTTGGAAAGTACAAACTTTTCGGACTCAAAAACTAGTCTAAACCCATGGTTTACCAAAGAAATAACCCGAAACCAGATTTTTTGCGGATGCGGGACATGCAAAGACATCCTTCGCCTTCAACTCCTTTCCCGAAGTAAGCTTTAGCACCACCGTTCCAACGCCAAAGAACATCGAAGAGGCGTAATTCCCCATGGAGCTTCCTTCCGGTCTATGGGATGTAAGAAGAGAATGCATCCTTATCGTAAGACATACATGGCAAGTGGCACTGGTATCCACAAACCATTCTTTTGGGTTATCCACCAAATGGCTTCAAACACCACCGCCGACATGTCAACGCGTCGGCTCCCTTTCTTCAACCACATTGGCATTGGGATGCGGCTTGGTTTTCTTTTTCTTTGGTTGACGGGCCTTTTCCATATGGTTCGGTTTGCCCACGATTGTAGCAAGCTCCCGGAATTTTCCACCGGTTTCTTGCCTTTATCGTTAGGCATTTTCTTCGAGTTACTTGACGAGCCGTGCTCCATCAAGTTGGCTTTTGACTCCATAGGGACAAGCTTGGACTTAGAGTCAATTCTCCTATTGTCTTCCACAACCGAGTTTGACAATCGGATCCTCTAGTCCCATCTCCTTTCGCTTATGTTTGAGATAATTCTTGAAATCCCTCCAACTTGGGGGCAATTTCTCAATCAAGGCGCCACTTGAATGCTTCGGCAAAGCCATTCCTCGGCAAAGATTTCATGTAGGATCAACTGGAACTTGAACTTGTTCCATCACGGTTTTAGAATCAACCATCACAAAATCCAAGAACTTACCGACAACAAATTTCTTTGTCGGCATCCTCGATTTTGTACTTCTTCTTCAAAGAATCCCACAATTCTTTGGAGGATTTCACAACACAATACACATTGTAAAGTGCATCACTAAGTCCGTTTAGGACATAGTTACGCACAGAAATCACCTGGCCCCATGCATCAAACGCAGCGCATTTTTCAAAGATTTGTTTCGTTCAAAGAACAACAACGGGAGCGTCCTCGGTCGGATACTTTGCCGGACTGAGTAGTCGGGTAAAACATCATTTTTTTCGCCACTATTGAAGTCGAAACCCATGAATTTTTCGAGTTTCTCGGCAGGCGGGAGGGATGATTGGGGTTCGCTTGAGCTTGCCATCGTGAAGTTCGTAATTGCTTTGTGATTGTTGAATACAATTGTACAGGATCGGGAATGCCTCCAGAATGGCAAATTACAGAAACAGAAAATTACAGGAAATGAACTAGCTATTACAACTTGTTAATAGAATTTCCAGAAGCCGAGTCGAGATGAATCTCTTTCCGCAAAGCAATTACGTCCCGGCTAGTGCTCACGGTTTGATGTATTACTTCCAAAGATGAAACGACTTACGTCTTTTCTCGGTAGTAGCACCACTAACACGTAAGCACTGCGAATTAGAAATGTCTTTCAAGACTAGTTCTTTGGACTTAGTGCAGAATGCAAAATATATGAGTGTATGGACCTGGACCCGGGCCCAATAGGGCCGGGCCGCCCCATCCCAGGCCCAAGGCGCGCGCGCGTGTGGCCTACTTGTGATCATCCACTTGTGTTATAGTTTATACAACAAATAACACCTTCTAGTAAATAAACTAGGATAAAATATGATTTGTATTCAATGTGGGATAAGGCATAAGCCTTTCATCTCCCTTTATATAATGTTTACATAATGCCCATTTATGTGGCTACCTTCGTGTATTAATTTCTCACTCACCGAAATTCGGTTTTGAGAAATAAAAAATACTACGAACATCTACTCGGAACGTAGATTAATAATATATAATTTAATTCCTCCAGAATTAAATATTTAGCCACAGAAAAATTGGTCAAAGTCGGGTCGATACCCACTTTATCAAAACTAAAATTTCCAACACGATTTGGGACTAAAAGTGAGAACAATGGGACTAAAATCATCAGGTGTTCAGTCTAATGGGACCAAAAGTGATTTTTTTCTAAAAACTAAATATAACTAATTTCTATTTTAAAAAATATATTATCATTTCAGTTACTATTTTTTATTTATTATAATTAAAAAATTGACAAGTAAATTAAATGATAAAATTTTTAATTCAACTTATATAAAATTAATTTTCTGAAAAATAATTTTTAAAAATAGATGTTAATTATTTTTATTTTGTGAATGTGTAATAAAAAAAGAGATGAAATACATGTATCATTTATTTTAGTTAGAAAATTAACAAAGTAAAATAAATGATAAAATTTATAACCCAAGTTATAAAATTTAAATTTTCTGAAAAATAACTTTTAAAAGTAAATGTTAATTAAATTTGTTTTTTTACATGTGTAATACGAAAAAAAAAAGATCTAATACATGCATATATAGTACATTGCATATGTGTATATATGTATTTTTTTTGGGAGGGTCCATATGTTTTTGCCCCATGATACTGGTCTCATATAACCCAGTGTATGTATATGTAAAGTTTGATTATTATTTTTTTTTTGTGGAAATGTAAAGTTTGATTTAAAAATATAAAAAATAAAAATATTATATTTGAAAATAAAAAAGAAAAAAACATGAGAGCTAGGTTAACATTACTATATTTTTAATAATATTTGTAATTTAACTATACTGAAATATTTTTAATAGTATTTTTCTAAAATTTTTAAAAATAATTCCTATATTTAAAAATTATGAAATTATTTAATATCGTTAACTTTTTTATTTTATTGATAGTTGAACTGCATATTTCCAATACATAAATGTGATTTTTGTAATTATTTATATTTTCAAAATCAAGAAGTGATTTAAACTAAAAACAATATAGGAAAATTATTTGTTTTTCTAAATATTTTAAATAATAAAATTTGTTTTAGTGAAATAAAATGCACTGGAAAGAGATATTTTTAGAAAAATATTTGAAGGACAGAGATTTTTTATATTTTTGAAGTGGGACATTCACAATAGTAATTTAAATAAATAACTCAAAATATATAATTTAATATAATTTTATCATCAATAATATTAAATTTAACCAAAAAATGAATAATGGGATCATTTTTGGTTAAAAATCTAACTTTGGTGTCATATGAGACTATTTTTGTTGTTAAAAATCTAACTTTGTTAACCAAAAAATGAATAATAGGACTCCTATGGGACTATTTTTGTCTTCAGTAACGTTTTCCGTTAGTTTTTAACGGAGTTTTAGTTTTCAAGTCATATGGGACTATTTTTGGTGAAAAATGTCGATTTGGGACTAAAAGTGAGTCTAATGGGACTAAAATCATTAGGGGGTAAGTCTAATGGGACCAAAAGTGAATTTTTCTCTATGGAATCAAGAGAAATTTTCAATAATTGTAATACTAACCATCTGTAATAATCTCTGAGTAGAAGAGCAAATTGAAATTAGTGTAAAATTAATAACATACCATTATTATCATTTGGCTAAATGACAAGTTCTTCTTTTTCGTCTTTGTAATTACTAAAATTTATTTTTGGCAGAATAGCAAACTGCAAGTTCTTTCTAAATCATTGAATTGGAATAGCATAATTTTGATAGGAGGAACTTATGCGAACATGCATCCCTTCATTTTTAATAATTTTTCACATAAATAAGAATTCTCTCTTTATTTTGATGAAAAAACCTCTAGTTTTATAGATTTATAGCATGCCCTCTCCAAACATTAGGCATGATTGCTTGGCTTTCTATTCCAAAAAATTTCCTGCTGGAGACTAGTGATATAATTTTATTTGACAGAAAAATGAATTTTGAGTATAATTGGATATGAAAAGAAAGCACAACCATAATAATTGAGATGATTACTTTTCTTGTGAGATGATAAATGAAACTAATTAGTGATTGGAGATATAAGATCGAGTGATCCAGATAAAAGTGCAATGATAATTGGTTTGATATTTTTTTTATGAAATGATTATTGAAATTGATTGGTGATCAGAACATAATATAAATGAATGAATAATGTAATTTAATAAAAATCCATAAGCAATCGTATGCGAAAAATGGATTTTCTCAATGTAAAAAAAAAAAAAGAAAAAAAGTGAGATTTTTAAAGTGAGATTGGGACTGCGCTAGCTTTTGTTTTACAGTGTCTCGTCATTAACTTCCCACGTCGCAAAAACCATGCAAAGAAATTGCAAAACCCAACATATAAAACAAAGCTGTCATGCTTCTATAAAATCTAAGCAGCTGCGCAATGAGCACATATCGAACTATTCTTTCGCCTTTTACTAAAGAATACCGTGTGCTCGTTACATTCAAGCAGCATACTCCAATTTTTGGAGGGAACTTTCCATTTCTGGGAAGGCCCCTACAATTTTAGTCTAGAAAAATTAATAACCCAATTTCTTTGAATTTTTATGCAGAAAATTTAGCTAATTGAGTTCTTCAAACCGCTCTTGATGAAATTTCACATTTGATTTACAAATGTACATTTTTACCTTTTTATTTTGTAGTATGGTATTGGTAAGCCAAAAAATAAATAAAAAGTATTATAAAAATTAGAAATAATTATAAAATATTTTTAAAAAATGTATAAAATATATAATTAGGCTTCCACTTTTGTTGGGGTGCAAAATCGTAATTTTATTTCTTTTTATATAATTATTATTTATTAATTATTCACTAATGAATCTTCATAATTGGGTTCAAATATTATCAATTGACCCGCTCAAACCGTTATTGAGCAGCCCATGAGGCTCAGTTCAACATTTACAGTCTACGAAGCTCAGTTCACCATTTACGGTCCACGAAGCTCTGTTAACCATTTACGACTCACGAAGCCTACTACTGTCCAAGCGGCCCACTTTATTATACCAAGCTCATCCAATGTATAAAATGTCACTCCATGTTCATTTGTAAGTAAGTTCAATTATTTACTCTGAATTACATTTTTGTGCTATGAATTTCTTGCAGACAGTCGCTGACTTGAACGTCGAAGGGGCCTACCTAAGACAACCCCAGGACCCTCTAACCTTGTTGTGTGTTGCGGGATGAGATCTCATATTCCATTTTTCCTATTTACTCTCTATTTCATACATTGGATGAATAATACATGTACAATAATGACATCATCTTGTACACGTGTCATTTATCCGATGTAATGAAATAGGAGTGAAACAGAGAAAGTGGAATATGAAATCTTAATCCGCGTGTTGCAAGCTACTTCCCATCCAAAGATTTCATCAATTCCGGAGAAGAAGTTGGACTAATATTGTAAACCTTAACTTGGAGCAACCGCATATTTAAGCAAAGATCAAGTTTGGTTCGGTCTACCAAAATCGAAACCGAATTTTGAAAAGAAAAAAAAAACTAAAGCCAAACCAAATTCCTATTACGTTTCAGTTCGGTTCGGCTGATTAACCGAATTGTAAACACCCTATGCAAACTCGATGTAATTAATAATCAAACCAGATTCGGCTCCACTAGATTTGTTTACACACACCCATGTCTTTATCTGCTTACATTGTGTATTTTTGCAACACATACATTGACTCGCATAATATATGCACACAAGTTGCTGCATTAAGAGTTTTTTGGCCTCACTGCCATTGTTTTTGTCCCTTTAAACTTAGCAACAATGATGACGACGCCGCCGCCGCTGCTTCTTCTTGTAAAATGTAGCCACATCAGCTACCATTTCTGTATTCTCAAAATCTTTCTATTTTAAGGAAAGGATTTATTTGTCAGTGATTGTAATAGGGAAGGCAACATTAGATATGAAAATTTGCAGTCATGTTCCATGGTGTACATGTTGATTTTATAATATCAATCATGTAATGAAATATGACTAGAGCAACAATCTCAACTCATCACCGTCTCATAATATTTTCCATACAAGTGGAAAAACCTATGATGATGATGGTTTTGGAATTTCATCTCATTTCTCCTTCGTATGAAGGTTGCGTCAGGAAGGGCATCCGGCGTAAAACTTTGCCACTTTGCTTTCTGTGTGAATTTGTAGTGTTAATTAATTTTAGAAAATTAGTTGACACTATAAACTTCACACCACCGACTCCACATAGTGGGATAAGGTGTAGTTGATGATGATGATGACCTTACCACATTAAGCCCAATTCATTCACTTCTTTCTTTTTCAGGTGAAGAGAACTAAATCTCAGAAGTTATATTATATAAAATAAATATTGTAATGGTATATAATTATAGGGAGCTGAACTCCTGGTACATGTTTTGGGTTATAATGCGTTTATTATATTCCCCACAAGCTAAAGAAGGGGTAATACCGTGGAGGGTCTAGAGTCCCACATAGGATCAGAATGCTTTTTAGGAACAATTGAGGTGGAGACATAATGAGAAGGAAGTGCATTATGTTACATACTTACCTGGACGGGGTCAATGGGCGATCAATAAGGCCCATGGCCTAGGTTCGCAACCTCCATTGCACTTTGGAGGGGTGCCTGCCTAAGGTCGGCCCAAGTGGTCGAGCCTACGTCATAATTTGTGGAAGCGGGGGCCTGCGTTCGCGCGGCCCCTACCCAATTTTAGTTTTAACTTTTAAATGAATATAATATGGATTTATATTTGGTCCATATGTTGTTGACACTGTTTGAATTTTGATGTAGGAATAACTTCGACTTTGTAATCGTTATTGATTTAAAAGTTAATTTCAGATATATCATTTTGGCTAATTACAAAAGAACCCTAAAATGTTTCAAAATTACAAAAAAATCTGTTAGATGAAATTAAAGGAATAACCATAATATTTTCATAAATGTTGTTTTTTTTAAATGTTTTCTATTTATGAATGGGAAAATATAAGACGAAATTAAATCTCAATGGAGTTTTTGCAATTTTCAAATAAATATGTTTCGTTTTTTCGTAATTAGTCCAAATCTCGTAGTTTTATAATCATCCCTTGATTTAATGGAGGGAACTAAAACAATTAGCTTAGCTAGCATGTAAAGATATTGTAGTCATTTTAATCAGTTCTTAACAATTTCTATAAAGCAATGGTCCGTAGGAAGCTTCCCTGCCCTTCGTTTAGTTATTTTTCTGCTTCTAACTAGTAAAGGATCTGAGTGATGTGATGTTCGCTTCGCTGGCACCCACGGCGTGGAAATTCGAATCCCCTGGTAACATGATGGAGGATGATTTCTTGTCTGCTGACTCAGTCTAAAATAGCTCAGGACCTTGACGTTCACCTCATCCACGAAGCTCTAAGGCAGGAGGTTCATCCTTAACGAAGGGAGACATTGTTACTATTTGCTAGATATGGCTTCATTTTCTTTCTATCCCCATTCATATTTTTATCAGTTAAAAGTAGAGATGGCAAAGCCCGATTGACCAAGCCAAGTAGCCTGCATATACAGATGGAATGGGCTCCATTTAGTCCCCAAAAGGATCGGACCTACTTTGGCCCGGTCCAAATGAACCGACAAAAATGCACGTGTTAAGCTGGACTGGATCACAAAAAATGCTGGGTCAGACTGGGCTAGCCCAACCCATTGCCAGCTCTAGTTACAAGTCTATAATTACATGTCAGATTAAATATATCTTCAAATTGTTTTGGAAACTCTTACCAAATTTCCATTAGTTCGATAAACCAAAATGGCTGATCAATAGAAGAATAAATTGAAAGCTCGTTCCCTTTCCAAACATGTCGAATATGTAGAACTCGCATTTTTTGGCTCACAACTAATAAATAAGAATATATTTCAGGTCACAATTGGTACTGCTGTATAGGCTTTTTGTTGACGTGAGAAAGCCCCAAAGTGGAGCATTGCATACTTGGTCTCCATCATTAATTTTCCCACATCCCTAAAGCAGTGCATTAAAACTGGAAAGTCTTCTATACAAAAGACAAAAGTTATGCTACTATTAAAACCACGCAACTGTGCATTGAGCACATAGCGAACTATTCTTTCGCCTTTTACTAAAGAATATCGTGTGTCCGCTGCATTTAAGCAACATTTTTGGAGGGAGTTTTCCATTTTTTTGGGAAGTTCCCTACAATTTAGTCTTACAAAATTTAATTTAAATATTTATCACAAATATTATTCTTGAGATTTAATCTAATTACAAAAAAATCAATTATCTTTTAATATTACTAGTACCTCAATGACATTTGTCTTTATCTTACAAATTCTATCCTCATAGAGGGTGGTAATTTGTATAATAATTAGAATATAGTTTTTTCTTAGGTGTGTTAATCGTATTTCATGTTTCGTATTCGCGGACCGTATTCTGACACGAGTATTACACATTTGACACGAACACAACACATTTAATTATTCGTGTCAGATACACGACCTGCTTATGACACGAATAACCCGACACCACGAAATACATATATAATTTAAAATTGGCATGCAAATAATAAAAAAATTGGAGAAGAAGCTAAAAATTACAAATAAAAAATACATTAAATTATTAGAAAATGCATTAAATAATTTGTCCAACATCATATAATCAACTAAAATATCATAAAATATGAAAATAATATGTCACTATACAATTAAATGGGTTAAATAGGTCAATCATGTTGACTCGCGAGTAGACCTAACATATTTAATTTACGTGTTAACCGTGTCCGACCTGAATTTGACCCAAACCTGTTAAGGGTTGTACCTGTACCTGCCAAATTTGTGTTAGATTTGTGTCGGATTATCGTATCGTGTCACAATTGACGCCCCAAGTTTTTTTTGGGTAGTGTTTTTGTAGCCTAATCAGCTAGCATCCGTATATTCTCAGAATTTGTCTTTAAATAAAGGATTATGCCGACGATTATAATAAAGATCTGGCCTAACCAAATTAAGCTTAGAGGTTGTCTGGCTAAGCTTATTTAAAATATCTTATAAGTTCCTACATATTATAAGTTGTTTTTAAGAATAAGTTGTTGAAGTGTTTGGATAAAGTAAGGTGGTGTAGCTTTTAAAATATTAGTAATGATAATTTTGTAATTAAAATAGTCAAAATTAAAGGAAGTTGTTGAAATAAGATCTTATTTTGAAAAAAAGTTCGGGTTCCCCTACTTTTTTTTATAAACAGCTTATAAGCTCCTGACATCTTATTTTGAGAGCTTATAAGATCTTTTTTTTTAAATTAACTGACCAAACAAAGTTAAATAGCTTATAATCTCTCAAACGTCTTATAAACTCAGCCAAACACCCTCTTAGTTAATTAATGCCTCCATTTCTTTCTTTTTTGAGGTGATGAGAATTAGTATTAGAAGTCATTATATAGGTAATAAATATTGACTCCGCATATATTACATGTAGTTGAGGGCCTTGTACATTTGCTATATGACCCTATTTGCATGGTCTAAAGAGTCCCACATCGAATAAAAAAATTGGACCGAAAAATTGAGGTGGAGATATAATCAGAATGAAATGCACTAAGCTCCATACTTACCTGGACGGGGTCGATGGTGATCAAGAAGACCCATGGCCTATGTTGGTGACCTCCATTGCACTTAAGAGGGGCGACGTCTAAGGTCAGCCCAAGAGGTCGAGCCTACGTCATAATTTGTGGTAGTGGGAGCCTGCATAAGCGGTCGAGCCTACGTCATAATTTGTGGTAGTGGGAGCCTGCATTCGCGCAACCCCTACCCAATTCTAGTCGGAAAACAAGATTTCGTGGATATTTTTGGTTGATATATTTTATTTAGAGTTTCTCCTACTTTGGTTATATATATTTGTGGGCTGCAAGCATAAAGAAGGCTGAATCGCATAATTTAAAGGGATAAATAAAAAGAAAAAATAAGGTTTGGGCTAGTTGCAAAAAAATCCAGATATTTTTGAAAATTATAAAAAATTCTTTGAGGTTCGATTTTGTCTTAAACTTAAAGGGATAAGCGTAATTTTCTATAAATGTCATCGGGGTTTTTGAAAGGGTTTTTGCTTATGAAGGTATAAATATAAGACGAAATCATTTCTCAAGGAGCTTTTTTGTAATTTTCAAATACCTCTGTTTTTTTTTAATTAGCCCCAAACCTCAAGGTTTTTTTTCCTCGTAATTATCCCTAATTTAAATAAATATTTGCAACATTTTTTCATAAAAAAAAAGAAAAACATATCTTAGAGTTTGGAAAAACAAATCTTTCTTTATTTTGATTTAAAACAACTCTAGTTTTATAATCACGCAGCTGCGCAGGGAGCACAAATCGAACTATTCTTTCGCTTTTTACTAAAGAATATTGTTTGCTCGTTGCATTTAAGCAGCATACACCTATTTTTAGAGGAAATTTCTCGTTTGTGGGAAGTCCCCAACAACTAAGTCAAAATATTTAGGATAATTATAAAAAATGTCCTTAATGTTTAGCTTAATTATAAAGAAGGGTAGTTGTTTTTCAAAATTATAAATATCCCTTTGAGGTTTGTATTTATCTAACAAATAACTCCTTCTCTTTTTTTTCCATGAAATGACAGAAACCTTTATAGATTTCAGCCCAAAGGGCACCAACACACAACCAAATACAACATGGAAGACTAACTAGCCTAAGACTTCCACTTGGTTACACAAAGGGATCCACAGTGGGAAGTCAGAGCACCAAACCATATAGGTAGGGCAAATAATAACTAAAGAAGCCAGTTTACTACAAACAGGAAACAAATTAACAGACCTAGAACAAAATTTACAATTTGGAAGCAAATTTTTAATTCTATTGATCTCCTTGGCAATTGTTGTTAGGTCTCCCCCATAGAGCAGGTTATCATTCAGATTTGCAGCAATTTCCTTAGCATCAACAAAGATACAAACGCAAGACTACTTTTGAGAAACGCCTCCATAAGTGCAAACAAAATGGCTTGGAGCAAAATATCCACTGAACTGTGAGCACAATCCCTCGATACAGTCCAAGCTTTGATTAAATTACCAGAGCAATCGTAAGCCACACCACCAAAACCAGATTTTGCCAACATAGAAACATGCACTGGTGTAAATTGAGAAGCACCCTACTTATTTAACCATGGTAGAAGTAACAGAAGTTGAAAAACATGCAGATTGACCTCCTTTGCCAATAATAGAAGAATGTGGCAAAGAGGAAACATTGAATTCACACCATTCAGCCACAACCCTATCCACCACCTCATTTTTAGATTTTTTCTCTTTGTTGAACATCCACGCATTTCGGGTCTTGCACATCCACCAAAGAATATATGTCTTAAGTTGAATTCTATCTTCAAAACACTGCCCTTCATCACCTTGACAAAAGCTTCTCCACCAATTAAAAAAAGAATTTGTATCACAAATCGATTTATCTCAATGAAGAGGGGCCAATTTCCAAATAAGTTTTTCTCTAGAACAAGTAAAGAAAAGATGCTCCACCATTTCTTCATTCTACCCACACATTTGACAGAAAGTATCCAAGTGAAGCCCCCTCTTATTTAGTTGATCTTTAGTACGATGAAAGTTTAAGCAACATCTCCACAAGAAAACTCTCAGTTTCTCTTTGATTTTGATGCTCCATATTTGCTTCCACATTTTCTGATTAAACATTCTGAAGGAACTACCTTCAGCCAGTTCTGAGAGAATATTGTTAGCGATCGCAAAAAGAGAATATGCGAGAATGAGCAGAAAAGATCCCATTTGATGCCAAACCAAAATATACCTATCTCTAAACTGACCCAGAGAGATTTTAAGAATATTACAACATCTTTTTTCTCAAAAATCAGATCCTCATTCCAACTACCCCCATTAACAAGAAGAAGCTCAATAACCCAAAACTGGGGAGTGTTATTCAAAATGGAGGCCTTAGGTCTAAAATCCTCAGCATTTGGGATCCAAAGAGCATCCCAAATCTTAATAGACTTGCCATCACCCACTTTAAATCTAATCCCCTTTCTAAGAACATCCCTAGATTTCAACCAACATCTCCAAAGCCATGAGGAACAACTGTTTACCTTAGCATTCCAGATAGTGCTATTGAGAAAATATTTAGTCTTGAGAATTTTGTTCATCAAGAGTTGAGTTTAGTGATGATTCTCCACAATTGTTTAACAATCAAAGCCTCATTAAAATTTCTCAAATCCTGGAAACCTAAACCCCCTGAATCTTTTGCCAAAGTCATTCTATTCCAAGAGCACCAATGCATTTTATTATCCTCATTTTCTTTAGCACCCAACCAGAAGTTGGCAACTTTTTGACAAATAGTATTGTAAATACCAACAAGCAAGATGAAACATGACATAACATAGGTAGGGAAAGCTGAAATAACAGTTTTCAAAAGAACACTTCTACCAGCAAAGGATAAAAAATTATTTTTCCAGCTCCCAATTCTGTGATGAACCGAATCCAAAACAAAATTAAAAAAATCTTTTTGGATTTACCAATAGACATGGGAAGACCAAGGCATTTAACTTTTTTTTGTTCATGAATACCATAAGAATGTGACAAACATAATCTTTCAAAGATTGAGGGAAATTTTTGCTGAAAAAAAATAGAGGATTTTCCAAGTTCACTTGGTGACCCAAAATCTCACAGAAATCATGAAGGATCTTAACAATATTGTGAGCCTGCCAAGAAGAAGCTTCGCAAAAAATAATAGAATCGTCAGCAAAGAGAAGATGGAAAATAGCAGGACTATTTTTACATAATTTGAGCCCTTTAAAAAGATTATTATTAAGAGCTTGTCTAATGAGAGCAGAGAAGATTTTAGAAATGATAGGAAGAGATAAGGAGAAATTGGGTCACCTTGCCTAATGCCTCTAGAAGGGATAACATAGCCACAAGGATGACCATTGATGTTGAAAAAAAAAAAGAGGAAAATGAAACACATGCCAGAATCCATTTAATAAAAGAACCAGGGAAGCCCATCTTCCTCATAACCAAATCCAAACACTTCACTCAACTCTATCAAAAGCCTAGGAAAGATCAAGTTTAATATCTATAAAGCACTTTTCATGGGATCTCAGACTATTAAGGAAATGCATGCATTCATGGGCAATGACCACATTATCTAAAATTTGTCTTCCCAGAATAAAAGCTGATTGATTTTCACTAACACAAAACTGAACACACCCTTTCAATCTCTCAGCAAGAAATTTAGAGATGATTTTGTAGACAATGTTGCACAAACTAATGGGGCGATAGTGAGACATAGATGTGGGATTTTTAATTTTGGGAATCAAGGTAACAAGAGTATGATTGACAGTTTTTAACATCTTGCCGCATCTAAAGAAATTTTTGATAGCACAACAAATATCACTACAAATAACAGGCCAAAAATATTGGAAAAAAACAGGAGACATACCATCAAGACTCGGGGTCTTATTTGGATTCATAACAAAGAGGGCCTTTTTTATCTCTTGTTCTTCCACATGGGCCACAACATCTGACACATATTTGCTGGGATGGATTGAGAAATACCGGACAACAAGGACTCAGTCACATTGGGGTTTGAGGAAGAAAACAAATTTGGGTAGAAAGAAGTGACCATTAATTCGATCTCCAGGGGGTTAGAGTAGATTTGGCCATTTGCATTAAGAAGTTTAAAAAGGCTGTTTGTTTTCTGTCTTTGGGGGCTGTAGCATGAAAAAATTTCGAATTTCTATCTCCCTCCCTTAGCCACTGAACTCTAGCCTTTTGATGCTAGTAGGTCTCCTCCAAAACATAAGCCTGAGCTAGGTTAGCTTTGAAAGTTCTCCACAAAGCCTAATCTCTGTTTCCCCTTGAGCTCTTAAAATATCCATATCGGACTTGCAATCATCGATTTTTCTAGCGAATTAGTATTCTTCCCCTTACACAAATTCAAAACTTCCTCTGCAATTCTTAATTTTCTCTTGAACTTGGAACAAAGGAGTACCAAATTGCTTTTGAGTCCAAGCTTTTCCACCATCTCATTAAAAACCTCAATCTTAATCCATCGCTTATCGAAATAGAATCTTTTTTTGGATTTTATGTGAGAAAGGGATGCATCCAAAATCATAAATTGATGATCCGAAGAATGTTTGAATTCATGATGCACCTCAACTAAAGCAAAATGGAGACACCATTCACGACCCAAAAACCGATCTAATATTTCTTGACAAAACCCTCTTGATCCCTATTATTAGCCCAAGTAAAAATGTTACCAACAAAGCCCGGATCCCTCATTTCCATATAAGCAACGAAGTTTTTGAAGTTAAAGCTACTTTTCAAACGAATCCTACCACCTTTCTTCTTCGTCAATATCATTGAAAACCCCCATAAACCAACACTTACCTTATTTCCTTTTAGCTGACCCAAATAATCCCATTCTTTTTCGAATACTAGGACAAGTACTCGCATACACAAAAATCCCCCACATATTACACCCTGAATTCTCCCAATCAAACTCAACTTCCACACAAAAATGGGTAAAAGTAATTTGAATCACCTTAATTACTGGGGACCAACAAACAAATAACCCCCCACTTTTTCAGGTAGGATCGAAACATTTTCATCTATCTTCAATCTTAAGACCTCCACAGACAGTTTTGATAATTTTTTTTCTTTATTTTGCATAAAAAAAAAAGTAAATCTGGATGGTGGAATCTGTGGGATTCCTTTAATTGGGAAATTGTAAAGGGCCCTTCAAGACCTCTACAATTCCACACCCCAACCTTCATTGATCACTTTGGGGCCAGTTTCGGCTGGCTATCCCCACCTTTGATTTACCATCTTTCTCATTTCTACCTCTCTTTGAAAGATGATTGTTATCAGCACATTCTTCTATTTCTAGCCCCTGAGTTTTAGAAAAGATACGTTTCCTCTTGTCTTCAATAGTGTTCTCTTTATCATTCAGAATATCTCTTACCCTTTTTTTTTGAAGAATCTAGCTTTGGAAGATTCTGTTGAATTAAAAGGTCTTTCTTGCACCGCTTTAAATTGTATCATGTTCGAGATCTCTTTCAGAGGACCTTTTGGATGAACAAAACGGATTGGAAAATTAATCAGCTTTTCTTCAATCTCTTTTTGTCCCACAACCATTCCGCAGCTCGAGGAAACAAACTCCTGGATAGCCACACTAGAACCATGGAGGAAAACACAATTACTGCCATTAACAAACTCAAAATCCATCCCATTTGGAAAATGATCAGTAATTTTCAAAACCAATCCCACAGGGGTTTCGATTTCGAAATTTTCTGAGTTGATAGGGTTAAGGGAAAGGTAACTATATGATAAAGGCAAAGGACTAGGTTGAATGTGTTCGTTACAAGAAGACACTTCACTCTAATGTGTTTTTATTTGTTTATTTAAATAATATGTACATTTCGTATTTTTTCTTCTAATTTAATATTTGACAGAAAAATAAGAAAGTATTTTAAAAATAATAAATCGGGTGATTGAAAGTTTAAGGATATCTGGTACTATAGGGTGGGGAATATCAGGAACATAGGTTGACGATGAAGGAGTTCGGGAATTTGGTACAACGGGATTATGGTTATCTGGTATTAATAGAGGGCTATTGATTTTTGGAGAAATAGTAGGCGATATAGGTTTTTGAATGATAGAGGACAAATATTTTGGAAGAATATGAGGCATTTGTTTAACCAACTTGAGATATGAAAGGGGCTCAGCTTTAAGCCAATCACCAAATTGACCTTCATGGAGGATTTCCAAACTAATGTCTTCTTTTCGACTACCACACTCTCTTTCACTATGACCAACTCTACCACAATAGAAGCAAAACTTTTGGAGTTGTTTATATTTAAAATCAGCCCAAACACACGAGTTCCCCAGTTTGATATTAGCACCTCTGGGGAGGGGAAGATCTAGATCAATGGATGCCATAATGGTTATCAGACGGCCGTTTGAGCATCCCGACTCAGGAATCACAACATCAGAGACCGATTTGATGATTTTTCCAATTTTAATTCTGGAATCGGCACAGATCCACTAGTTAGGGAGATTTTGAATCTGAATCCACATATCCACCGTCTTGAAACCTTTATCATTTTCCAGTAGACCCTCATACCATTCCTGCAAACCCAGAAACTGACCATCGAAATTCCAAATTTTTCCTTGAAGAACTTTATTCTTGTCGTCACCATTATTGAAAAGAAACTGGAAAAGTTTGAAGTCCAAATCCCGGATAATAAAAGGCTCTTTTGTCGGCCAAATGGCGAATAAAGTGTTTTTCAGACCCGAAAAGTTTATATTTTTAACTCCAAAACTTTTTCCAAACATACTCCTAGAACTTTCTTCTGTGTAAATGGCCACGTCCCCCTCATTAAGAGTGATTCCCACTTCTTCACTTTTGGACAAAGAGAATTTTTGGAGTTTAGAAAGAAAGTTAGGTCCATGTTCTCTGTAATAACTCAATCCACCCACCAACTCACACAATCAGACGAAAGGGGCCCTGCACAAAAACAAAAGACAAGAAAAAAGAAACAAGTTAATAAAGGACAAAAACAAAGAGGTTGAAACTCAAATAAATGAAGATAGATAGGAAGGAAAACATAAAGAGCTTCATAAATGCGACCAAGAGAATAAAACAGTAAGAAAAGAAATCTAGCAGCACCAACAAAAGACCAACCTAGAGAATAATGGATTTCTACAGGGAAGACAGAAGCACAAAGACAAGGATTAAGACTAAAGATGAGACTGAAAACAAACAAAAACCAAACATCACCATGAAGCACAGACAAGAAATTAAAGGCGGGAGACAAGAAAGTTTGAAACATTTTGAAATTTGAAATAAAAACCAAAACCAAAAGCCTTCAAGCTACATAAGGACATAACAAACTCTAGAGAGAGAAAAAAGCACTCCACAAAAAGGAAGACAACACAATGAATTTAAAAGATTTAGTATGAAATACCATCTTCTCTTGATGATGCATTAAGGTGATAAAAATAATGTCCGGGTTGTTTGTAATATTAAAAGATAATTATGTTCTTTCGTACTAAACCTAGGGGCAGTTTTTGTAATTAACTAAAAATATTAATTGCTTAGTAATTTGTACTGTTAAGTTATAATCATCCATCATTATTTCTAATTGAGGGCAATTTATTTCAATTTTGTGATTAATATTTGAGAACTGCAAGCTGTACGCACAACGGCTGTGAAGCATACTGAATTTAGAAGTTTGTATTTTTTCCTTGTTCTCTTTTTCTTCTTGATGGCATTAGGGATGGCCAAATGGAATCGAAACCGAGTTCTAAACTAGAATTAGAATGGTAGTCAATGGTTTCAGGAACCGTTTACCAGATATGCTTCTAAAAGCCGTAACCAAAACCGTGTAGGCCGGTTACGATTCCTTGGTGTCAAAAACCATGGAACCGGCGGTTTTTAACCACCGGTTCTAATCTTAAAACCAAGATTTTTTTTAGGGTAATAATATGCTAAAAGAAATATTAAATGTTTAATATGATGTTTTATATTGGTAAACCACATGAGACGCACATTAAACTAGGGATGACAATTTTGACCCGACCTGCGGGTATCCGTCCTGCCCCACTCCATGACCCATGGCGAGGTGAGACGGGACGGGACGTGTATGTGTATCACTTTCACCACGCGGGTACCCGCCCCGTGTAGAATTTTTATTATTAAAATATATTTTGCACATATAATATATATTATAATATAAGTTTTATGTATTCTTATATTATATAATTAACATTTCTAGATTGATAATAACAAATTTTGTAAATAATAATTTTATAATAAATATATTGTTTTTTATTTTTTTTATTTAATTTAATTTAAAATGAGATAGAATGGGTTTCCCCGTCCTACCCCGTTCTAGACATGGGGAAGGTCTGGGTCTTGACCGACCCGCCCCCACCTACCTCATTGACATTCCTATCTTAAACTAAATGTTATAAGCGAACTACGTACGAAGACTTTGATCCATCTATACTTTAAGAGGGTACGTAGGAAGCTTAATATTATTAATATTAAGTCTAAAAATTATTATTATTATTATTATTATTATCATTATAAATATTAAGTCCAAGTGCTAGCAATTTCAAATGAAGGATTTGGGAGAAATGAATTATGTTCTTGGAATTCGAATTGTTCGAGATTAGAAGAATAAATTATTGACATTGCCTCAAACTTCTTATATTGATAAGATGTTGTTGCATTATAGAATACAAGGTTCCAAGAAGGTTTACCTACCAACTCGAGCATGGAGTCGTTTTCCAAGGAGCAGTGTCCTAAGACACCTCAGGAGGAAGATGACATGAGACGCAATGTAGACAACCTTATGTATGCCAAGTTGTATACTAGGCTTGGTATTTGATATGCAGTAGGGATAGTCAACCGTTTTTAATCTAATCCATAAATATATCATTAGATAATTGATCAAGAACCTTCTCAAGTATCTTCGACAATGAGATATTTGTGTATTTAAGTGGTGACATTAAATTGACGGTGACAGTGATTCTGACTTTTAGTCAATCAAAGATACTCAAAAGTTGATATCTGGGTCAATGTGCATTCTTGTTGATCTTGTCAATAAAACCCAGCCTGAAAATTTATTTTTAGAGGCATGTGAAGAACATAGAACTGGGAGACACGTCCCATATCCTTTAGGGCAAGTGGGAGATTGTTAGGGATAGTGCCCTTAAAGAAATTGTGAATTATTTTTAATTATTAATAAAGACAATATTTTTTTAATACTTGTGTATATTGTGTTCGACCGCTAAACACCTAAAATAAATCTAGCGACGCTCACAAGAGCATGAGATCAATTGTAGTATAGCAAGTTGACCAAAGTCGTCCCTCGTGGAAGACTTAGCCTGCAAATATTTATTATGCGTCACAATTAAAAGAAAATAAATCCTAAACACTCTAACCAGATTTGTATGATTTTAAATTATCTAAGGAAAAACAAATAAGAAACCAATTAAAACTAAACACAAATAAACCCGATGAAAATGATAAAATATATAGGATTTCGGAATCATCTCATCAAACTTGCAAGAGAATATCAACTACTTGATCATGCGATTAACAATTGAAGTAAACAGAAATAAACTATGTCTATGTCTGATAACTCACGTATTCACAAATTAAGTCTATCGATAACCAATTTTGCCCAATTCAATTAACCAAGTTAGATACATTTGTGATTTATATGTAACCCCCGCAATAAATTTAGTCCAGGAATAATATCTTCTCTCAATCTCAATTATTCCCTCAAGTAATCAAAAGTTGGCCAAACAATTAATTATCAAATAAAGCAATTGATTCAGGAAGGCAAATCAATTAGTCCATATTCATCCTTGTTTGTTTGAATCAAATCATCATAATCCTAGAATAAAAAAATTAGTTCATGCTTGGGGATGAGATCAAAATTTTAATTAAAGGAAAGAAAACAATCATAAACATCATCATGCAATAACAATAATCACCAAACAATTGAAATCAGATAAAGAAGTTGAACAAATATTATGTTTGGATTAAACCGCAAAAATAACTTCGATGAGAAGAACCCAAGCAATCCCAATGTTGAATGGAAAAGAAAATAACAAAAACCAGGGTTTAAAAGTGCTAAGAAGTAAAAATGTTCCAAAATATGGCTCCCCAAGTCTTAGTTATAAGACTAGAATCTTATACAAGGTAGGATAACTCAAAAACGGAAGAAAAATCACGTAACTTGGGCAAAAAATCACCGACGCACGACCGCGCAACCCTGCTACCAGCTGCGCGCGACTGCGCACGTTGTGCGCAACCGCGCACCCTCAAAACGTCTGAATTTGCTCTTGGGTCCTTCATATGAATTGTATCTATATATCTTATATTTCCATAGTCACTAGAATGACCTCAATATCAATTTCCTAGAGAGAGTTTTGGCCAAAATACTAATACGTGTCATTTCGAAAAGTTCAACACATATTACACTTGTACATAATTTTAACCCATCTAAACGTACTCATTTGCATTTAGTAGCATATATAGACATTGTAGAAATTTGTCTTAGCTTTCCAATGGTGCATGAACCATGTCAATTGAACTTTGGATGAAAATGTTATGTCCAAAATACGACAACTGTCGCAGTTGCGCGAAATGACTTTTTGATGTTTCTTGCTCCAAAACTTATATTTTCCACCAAAGCCTGGAAAATCAACAAAATAACACAACATAACACTAAAACATGCAGATACAAATAAAACATGCAAAAAATATGCATAAATCATCACACAAAACGCATACAAAAACATGCAAAATGTATTGTATGTATTTTATTTAACATCATGAAAATTCCTAGTTTATTTAATGTAACCATAATCTTAGTATATAAGTGTTACATACAAGAGAATTAAGATTATGTATTATACACTAAAATGAAGTGCGTGATGAAATTAATTAAAGTATGAGATCTTTAATTAAAACATCACTAATGGAACACATAATA
This sequence comes from Rehmannia glutinosa, assembly GCA_016081115.2. Lineage (NCBI taxonomy): Eukaryota > Viridiplantae > Streptophyta > Magnoliopsida > Lamiales > Orobanchaceae > Rehmannia > Rehmannia glutinosa. The sequence continues at coordinate 241,087 of JABTTQ020002845.1, forward strand.
TTTTAAATGTGATTGTCTTATCCGGATCATTGATGTGGAGACATTGATTTGATCATATAGGACTTTGACCAATTTAATTTAACTCTTTTATACAATTCCATTGTTGAAATGTAAATTAAATTAAATCACTAGATGATTATATATAGATAAATTTTAATCCTGAGTGATTATAGACTCCTGTTTATTACTGTGTGATTCTTAATTTGCTCGTTTAAGTTTCTCCTACGACATTCCCAACACTTGCATTTTAGATTTACATTTGAATTATATAGGTGGAAATATAAATTCACAGATATGTAATCCGTTCCTTCCTGCGAGAAATAGAAAGATGAATCTCTCATTTGTTAATTCTGGAACTGAATGGTTAGAGATCTCTAATTTATAATCCAATTATAAATTAATCATTCGCTAGTGAATTAATGGTAAATGAGGATAAGAATTAGTTGAAGAGGTTTATCAGATACTACCTAGCTTCAAATATGAATTGTCTATGGAGGATTAATCTATATATAATGATTATATCAATGGACCGCTCGTTTCGTAGAGTGATTAAATCAATGGACTGCTCGTTTCGTAGAGTAAGATATTCTAGAATTATAAGAGTGCAATTCTGAATTTATAGTGGAGTAATATCGAAATTAATAAGTCGATTAAAGTAATTAAAGAGTTTAATTATTTATTCGATTTATTGGATCTTATAATTATAGATCCATGGTCCCTGGTTCGCCTTCCTAGAATAAACAGGTTAGAAATAATATTTTAGATTTCTAAGGGTTTATGGAAAATAGTTTTTCATAATATTTGGGCTACTATATTAATATCAGTTAATTCTGGAATATCTAATATTCTACAGTTTTGACTGTATTGGGAATTAAATAAATTTAAGATATTTATGATATTAATATAATTATTAAGTTGATAATTATATTGGATGATATCATGAAGAATTATAGTCTGTTTAGAATTATGAAATCTAAATAAGATAGAATATTGACTTATAATCTATTTAGAATTGTGGATTCTAAATAAGATAGAAGATTGACTAAAGGAGACCATATCTCATTATTTCTAACGCTATATTTCGGCCCCTTCACAGATTTGGAAAAGGAATTCAAGCCAAAATCAATTGACAATCCTTTTTCGGTCATCACCCTACAATTGAAAAGAAAGTTCAATTCTATTTTTTCCTTATGAAGCATCAATTGCAATAATAGTCTATTTGGCCCATTCTTGAGATTGCAATTTTCCGACGTGCTAATTGAAAATTGTTTTGTCTTTTCGTGTTATGAAATTTAAGTATTGGTGGTTTAAATTTAAGCCTTGTTCGATTCCCTTCCTATTCAGTTAGCTTAACTCTACTATCTCCCAAGCTGAGTGCATCGTAGGAAAATTATAGTTAGGAACTTAGATTTATTATTTGGATGCTCGGATATTACCGTTGATAGAGAGGATCGAATTTGAAGATCATGGTGTCTACGAGATTCAAGTATTCAAATGATTACGAAGAAAAAGCAAAGAACAAGAAATCGTCGAAAGAGGTAATTTTTTTATTCTTCCTTTAGTAAGAATAAATTTAATTTGCACGATCTGTGTTCTTGGAGGTGATTTTTTTCTCTCTCTTGGGAAATGCACGTCCTTTATGTGGGGGGTGGGTTACCATGGTTGTGGTCCTAGGTTTTCAACCTCGTACATCTCTGCCGCTACACTATTTTCTATCTGTTTGCATTAGAATCTTCCGTGTGTGCATTTATGGAGGTTTATGTGCATTTAACTCTTCCGTAACTGTTATGATGTGTCCCCTCCTTTAGTGCTTTCCCTAGCTTGTGTCCTTCCCTTCCTTATTTCTTTTTTTCTTCTTCGAATATTCCCTCTGATTTTACTTGCATCTTCTCCTTTTCTTGTCACCTATGTTGTCTTCTTGTTTCTTTCTCTTTCTTTTTGCAGGTGCTTTCTTGCTCTTGTGAAGTTAAGCTGTGATTGAGAGTGGTTTTCCTGAAGATGGCCGAAGATTTGGAGTGTAAGCTCCGAAAATTCTCGCTTACCGAAGAGGAAAAATTGGTAATAAACTTAAATGATGAGGATATTAAAAACAATGTGAAAGAATGTAACAAAAGTTTGTTTGGAAATATTGGTGGCTTGAAAAAAGTGAACTTTACGGGTCTAAAGAAAACATTATGCCTCTTATGGCCGACGGAGGAGCAGTTTACTATACGGGAAATGGATTTTAATTTTTTCCAGTTTGTGTTTGCTTCTGAAAAAGATAAGCTAAGTGCGAAAGATGGTATAATTTGGACCTTTGATAACCGATTCATTATCTGGATAATGGATCGAGGTTTAAATAAGTTTATTACAACCTTCAAATAAGTGGAACTTTGGGTTCAAGTGTGGAACATTCCAACACATTGGCTGAGCACCGAAGTTGGTATGAAAATAGGCAAATCCTTCTCCCAAATCAGAGACATTGTCATTCCGGAAGGGGGCAACACAAAAGGTAGATTTCTGAAGTTGCTTGCTACTGTGAAGATGGATAAACCTTTTATGAGAGGGGTCAAACTATCTCTGGGAGGGGATGCTGTTTGGATTGATTTTAAATATGAAAAGCTTACCAATGTGTGCTTTTACTGCAGGGTTATCGGTTATCTTGATAAGGTGTGTGAAACTAGAAGGAATGATGTTATTAACAACTCCCTGGTAGAAGGACAATATGTAGATTAGATTAAAGCTTCAGATTTCTCCCTTACCCCTAGAATCGAAACCTAATCTCCCAAGTGAACCAACTAGCTCGACCCATACGGATAGCAATCCAAAACTTTCCTTAAGCAAATAGCTATCATTAACCAAACACCCCACTCTCCCACCAACAAACAACCCCCTCACTCAGCTTGCCTCCACGCTATTTCATGAGATATGTGTTCCTAATCCCTCACCAAACCCCTCCCTAAAAACTATTTACCATTCCAAATGTGATACCCAAACCATTTATGTCCATAACCTAATCCCAGAATAGTCCAATCCTAAAGAAACACTAGTGGCTAGCAATTGTTTTTGCTATGATTACTGATGAAGCTACTGTGAATGATCTATTGTCTGTCCCAATCCAACCTGAAGTGCCAAGAGTTCATCTAAACGGTATATCCAATCTATCCATAGATATAAGTGTGGAAACATCCGATTTTGAGCCTAACAATTCTCCAAATTCATGGTGTCGTAGGAAATTACATGAATCATTGGCCTCATCTGAGTCAGGGAAGAGATGGATGAATGTTAGGAAAATTGGAACGAAGAGGAAAAATTAGATTGATAGAGACAAAGAAAATTCGGCAGAAAATATTGAAAGAGGCATCAAAGTTGTGAAAAAGGGAAAACGAATGATGCTAAAGCATCCTTGGTGGAGGTAGCCAACCATAAGTGGCCCCAAAGTAATCAATGAGAGTAGATGTGTGGAATTGTAGAGGTTTAGGAGGACCATCTACTATTTCCCAGTTGAAGGAATCATGGAGATCCTACTTCCCAGATTTTTTATTTCTTTGTGAAGTTAAGAAAAAACTTGCTTTTGTTAAAACTGTGGTTAGGAAGATGGCGATTGAGGATAGATGATATAGTGTGGAACCTACAGGGATTGGTGGTGGTCTCCTTGTCTTGTGGAATGAGAATGTTAAGATTATCCAAATTTTCTCAAATAACTTTTGTATTGAAATTGAATATAACATCAAGGAAAATGAGAGAAATTTTTGGATAATATTCATTTATGCTAGCACTGACCCTTTGATCAGAAGAAGGCAGTGGGAATTTCTTAAGATGGCTAAGTGTAAATGGGGTGATGTGTGGTGCACTGGTGGGGACTTCAATGATATTTGTAACCATGAAGAGAAAAAAGAGGCAGAAAGAGAAATATAAACTTCCATGATTTTAACTCCTTTATTTCAAACCTTGGTATTTTAGAGATTAAATGGAAAGGGAATTGCTTCACTTGGGGTAACAGAGAAAGAGAAGGTTTTGTAGAAGAAAAGTTGGATAGAATTTTGAGCTCTCTTAGGTGGCATAAGTTGTTTCCTACAGCAGTGGTGGATAATATCTTTAGAAGTGCCTCTGACCATTCTTTACCCTTCTTAAATGTTGTTCCTGATATCAATCCCCGTAAAAAAAAGATTCTACTTTGATAAGAGGTGGCTACAGAAGAGAGATACGGTTGAAGTGATCACTCAAGCTTGGAATCAGCCCCAAGGAGTATCCCTAATGTTCCAACTTCATAATCAGATAAAGGAATGTAGAATAAGACTTCTCAAATGGAGTAGCTCCTTTAAGACAGAATCTGCTAAGAACATTAGTCAATTCTCAATTGCTCTTGAAAACCTTAGAAAACAAGGGGGCCATAGAAATTGGAATGAATGAAATTCTTTGAAGAGTAGATTGGAGGTGGAGTACCGATTTGAAGAGCATCATTGGCAACAAAATCTCGGTTACTTGGTTGAAACATGGGGATAAAAACACCAAGTTTTTTCATGCTTTTTATTTGCAAAGAAGAAAAAAGAATTGTATTGGCCGGTTGGTTAAAGAGAACTCTGTGGTGTGTGAGACTAATGAAGATATTGAGCGGGAGGTCTGTGAATTTAACAAAGGCTTTTTTTCTCAAGGGGGTGCAGAGGTAATCTTGGGCTGCTTAATAGAATTCCACTCTCAATTACTTTTGAACTCAACTAGAGTCTGATTGCACTTGTTGAGGAATATGAGATAAAGCAAGCTCTTTTTGATATGAACCCCTCAAAAGCTCCTGGCCCGGATGGTATGTTCCCTACTTTTTTCCAACAATTCTGGAGTATTATTAACGATGATCTCTGTGCAGCTATTGTCAGTTTTTTCTTATCTGGAAAATTTCTAAAAAAAATAAATAATGCTCTTGTAACCCTTATACATAAATGTCCTAACTCTACTTTGATTTCTCACTTTAGACCAATCAACCTATGCAATGTGAGCTACAAAGTTATCTCAAAAATCCTTGCTAATAGAATCAAGCCTTGTCTACCATTTTGTGTCTGTGAAAACCAGACAACTTTTTATCAGAAAGGTATATTCTTGATAATGTTGTTATTGCACAAGAAGCTTTTCACTTCCTTAATAGGCATAGATCAGGGAACAAATGTTTTATGGCCATTAAGTTAGACATGATGAAGGCTTATGATAGAGTTGAATGGGAGGGATTGAGGGTTGTCATGACAAAAATGGGCTCTGCTCATGAGTTTGTTAACTGGATTGTCTCATGTTTGTCCTCATCTTCCTTGTCATTCAATATCAATGGGAAATCTTGTGGCTTAGTGATCCCTTCTAGGGGACTCAGACAGGGGGATCCCATTTCACCTTACCTCTTTCTTATTATTTTTGAAGTTTTCTCTAATCTCACTAAGTCTGCTGTTAGAGAGAACAGGTTCAAAGGCCTGAAAATCTCCAAAAATGGCCCATTTATCACACATCTCTTGTTTGCTGATGATTCTCTTATCTTTTGTGAAGCTAACACTTCTCCGGCTTGAGTGATTATAGATATTTTGGAGAATTATCATTTGTTTTCATGTCAAGAAGTGAACTGGGAAAAATCATCTATTTTTTCCAGCAAGAATTCAGCTGCCACTGCTCAAGAAGAATTTTGTCAGGCTTTTGGAGGGATTCAAAGGCACCAATATAGTAGGTACTTTGGACTACCATTGGCCATTGGAAGATCCAAAAAAGAAGCGTTTGACATTGTGATTTAGAAGGTGCAAACTAGACTTTGCAGCTGGAAAAATAAATTCCTATCTCCAGCAGGCAAGGAAGTTTTGATCAAAGTGGTTATTGATGCACTAACAGTCTATGATATGGCTTGTTTCAAGCTTTCTCTAGGAACCTACAAGAAAATCTGCCAGATTGTGGCTCAGCTTTGGTGGAAGTCCAATAACAATTCTCAGCACGACATCCACTGGATGGCTTGGCAACATCTTGCTATGCCTAAAGAGCATGGTGGTTTGGGGTTCCATGATATTGTACTATTCAATAGAGCTCTGTTGGAAAAACACATGTGGAGGCTCATTACTTCCCCAAATTTATTGGTCTCTAAAGTCCTTAAAGGTAAATATTTTCCACAAGGGGGATTTTATGAATGTTTTGCCTAGCCAAAATGCCTCATTGCTTTGGAAAAGTTGGATGGGGGTTCGAGAGGTTATGAAAATTGGTCTGATTAGAGAGATCGGTGATGGAAAATCAGCATGGGAAATTTTGTGGCTTATGATCGTATCCAACTCACACCATATAGAATGTGGTGGTTATGGAAAACACAAAATTTGTGGATCTTTCAAGGGTGTTGGATGCGTGAGTTTGGAATAGTGGAAACTGCAGTTAGAGAATGGAGGGAATTTCAAGAGGTGTGCAAGAAGACAAATGCTTTAGAAATCTTATGATTTAGTGGAGCTATGTTTTCTACCTGCTCTAATATTGGCTGATCTTTTGTTTTTTCTGTCTTTTGCTTTGGTTTCATTCTTGGTTTGTAATAAGATTGATGTTAAGGCTATTGGGTTATCATGCTTTGTGCACTGTCAATAGTTTTAGACCATCAGTTTTGGGGTGTTGTATTGAAGTCAGCTGTATTGAAGTCAGCATGGGAAATCTTGTCGCTTATGATCGTATCCAACTCACACCATATATAATGTGGTGGTTATGGAAAACACAAAATTTGTGGATCTTTCAAGGGTGTTGGATGCCTGAGTTTGGAATAGTGGAAACTGCAGTTAGGGAATGGAGGGAATTTCAAGAGGTGTGCAAGAAGACAAATGCTTTAGAAATCTTATGATTTAGTGGAGCTATGTTTTCTACCTGCTCTAATGTTGGCTGATCTTTTGTTTTTTCTGTCTTTTGCTTTGGTTTCATTCTAGGTTTGTAATAAGATTGATATTAAGGCTATTGGGTTATCATGCTTTGTGCACTGTCAATAGTTTTAGACCATCAGTCTTGGGGTGTTGTTTTGGTTGGTATCTGTTTTTCTTTGTCTGTTTCTAGGGCATTTGTATAATGGTGCTCTTGGATTGTACTTGGAAGTATTTCTTTGTTTCCAAGATAATCTTTGATCATTTGATCCTCGTTGTAACTGTGTTCTCTTGAGGTTTAATATATAATTTTCATTTCGGGAAAGAAAAAGAATAAATGGAAAGAATAATGGCCACGTTCCCGTGAAAAATTTCCTTGGTTGTTTGGAAAGAAAGCGGTGATTATTAAGTTCTAAGATTTAGTTCATCTATATGATTATGTTAGTGATAATTAAACAAATTAAAAACAAATTAAAAACAAATTAAAAACATGAAGTTTAGACTAATAAAAAGACAGTGAGTTTTGAAAATTACAAAAACCCCCATGAGATTTGATTTTGTCTTAAATTTAAGGGGGTAAGAGTATTTCCAATAGACTGTTTAATTGAGAAATACTCTTTATTTTGAAGAGTTCACCACTAATATTCTCCAATAAACTCTTCATTTTAACTTTAGAAAATTTAAAGAATGGGTTTCACTCTTTAAATTTGGAGAGCCAATACAACTTTCTATAATGAATTGCTTGAATGATTAATTACTTTCAATATCCCATTTGTTGATTTCTTCCAATTTGAATGACCCTTTTGATTGGTAGTTTCTAAAAAGTAATATAATTTTGAAATAAAGAGTCAAAGACAAAGAGTGTGTTGGAAAATGTAAAAAATATCACTCTTTAAATTTAAAGGTACTCTTAGTTTTATAAAAAAAATGCTCTTTGGATTTAAAGAGTCTCTTGGGGATGCTCTAACTGATATTTCTATTACGGGGATTTTTAAAATGTTTTTTTTAGTGCTTACGACGGGGGCAAATGTAAAGACGAAATCAACCTCATTTTTTTTTATTTTTGTAATTTTAAAAAATCTATGGCCTTTTCTATTTGGAAATCAGCCTGAACCTCAGTTTTTTTTTTGTAATTATCCCTTAAGTTTATTTCCAAATTTAACTATTCTAAGATACTTTTTTCAATACCAATCACACTCTTCTAAGTCCTCTAGACCAAAATAAGGTTCTTGCACAGTTATAAGGACCTCTTAGTATTTTACAACATTAATAACACTGTTGGAATTGTATATATATGTAGATCTGTTGTGCTAACAGATAGGGGTGTAAAAGAATCGATTCTCTTTTTTTCGATTTGCTATTAGAATTCATGTAATAACATTCGAATCCGAAAAATTAGAATTAGATAATCCAAATAAGAATATTTATTTGGATTCCTATATTATGCGAATACGTAGATGAATATAATTATATTCGATTCGAGTATTCGAAAGAATATATTTGATAATATTATATATATTTATATTTATAGAAATCATATATATATAATTTTTAGTGAAATTGATTTTTTAGTACCTGACCTATATGCACTTTGCTGGTTTGGTACATGACATTTCCAAGTTACCAATTTAGCACTCATATTTCACATTTTTTATAAATTAGTACCTATTCACATTTAAGGACAAAAATGCCCCCGAGAAACATAAGTATACTCAAAATGAATATTTGAGTACACTTATTCAAATTATAAAATAAATTAAAATTTTATTAATTTAATTAATAAAAAATGAAAAGAAGTTTCTAAAAAATTAATGAATTTTTAGAAAAATAAAATTAATCACGTTAGATTAGTAAATTAATAAACATAAATTAAAATTTAATTAATTGAAAAGAAATATTAGTTTAGTTAACTAATTTTAAAATTAATATGAAAATTAAATAATTTAACAGTTAAAATTAAGATGGTAAATAAGAAAATTATAGCAATTTTTTTATTGATATATTAATTTTTAATTAGATTTTTAATCGATTTTTAAAAAATAATTAATTGAATTTATTTTATTTTTTCCAATTAAGAATTTAATAATTTAATTTAAATATAATAAGTTATTTCTTAATTAAAATTATTTTTTAAATTTAATAATTCTAATTAAAACTTAACTTTTTACCAAAGACTAAAAAGATCTTGAGGGCATTTTCGTCTACCAATTTATAAAAAAATGTGAAGTATGAGTATTAGATTGGTAACTCGGAAATGTCAGGTACCAAACCAGCAAAGTGCCTATAGGCCAGGTACTAAAAAATCAATAACCCTAATCTTTATATATATAAGTATATATTTATTTCTGTAAATCATTAATATATAATAAACATGTTGGAAATAAATTTGATTTGATCCAAATAATATTGGGTTTGAAGAATATTTTTAAGAATAAAATTAAAAAAGAATCTGTTAAATATTAGAGCCCAAAGAGGTTCATTTTCTTGAAGTTCTCTAGAAATGTCTTCAGAAAAATATCTACATATTTTGGAGAAGAAATGTTGTAGAGAATTCTAGAGCAGTAGATATTGTGTTAAGACTATTATAATGGATGAAATATAACCATTAAATCAAATTAATCATAGTCATTGGTTAGAGAAATGTCTTAGTATAATTAGGGTTGATTATTTGTACCAAGCCTAAGAAGAATATTCCTAGCAAAAACTCTCTTACAAATTGTCTCATCTTCCTATTTAGGAAATATCTCTTAGTCAAAACATCTCATTCTAAATAACTTATTTTATTCAAAGTTAATTAAATAAATGTCTCCTCCAACAAGTAATATCTTTTAGATTCACTCCAACAAGTAATATCTTTTAGATTCAAATTATTATTGCAATCTAATCATAAAAATTATAGATTAGAATCTTGAATACAAGTATTTGAATTGATTCTTGAATATATTTTTAATTAAAAATAAGAATAAATTATTATATTAAAATAGTAAAGAATTCAAATAAAAATATGAGTTATTCTGATTGTCACGCGCCAAACGGAACGTGACGACGATCCACAACTTAAATACAAATAACCAAACAGTCTAGACGAATATCATCGAGAACCCAATGAAACAGAGTCTAAATAGCAGCGGAATAAATAACAAGTACAAGTACATCTTAAAGTCTACAATCCATCATCCAAATTACAACCCAAAAACCAACAAAATATAGTAGCTTAAAGTCAAAGGGTCCTACGCCCTTTAGTTACAAACTGGAATGGAACGAAATACAAAAGTCCGACAACAACATAAGAAAAGAGTCCGATCAACAACAAGAAGTAGTAAATCCAGCAAGCGGAGTACAAGGTCTCAATCCAGAGCCGGTTCATCATCTTCAACGAAATCCTCATCTAAGGTTAGAAAATAGGTGGGGATGAGACAGAAATCTCAGTGGATGGGGTGATCGTGTGCAAGTGTGGCGCAATATAGTTAATGTGAGAAAACAGTTATATGAAAACGCGTGAGTATGATGCATGGATTCACACGATTCGCAAAGCATCGTGATAAAATATTTAAATAATATACTTATGATTCACGAAAATAGTTCATGGTCACACAGCACTATGTGATTGATCAAGACAGGTAGGATTGCGTGCGGAAGTGTAACGCCAATCCCAATGCAAGGCAAATAATGGTTGCGTCACGGATTTGTAGCACCAACCAATGCAAAAAGTAAGCGGTTGCGTGCGGAAATGTAAGCCAACCAAAACGGGTCCGATAACTCGAATGTGGATCGACAAATGCGATTCCTTCGTTCTTCCTTGTAACTCCCGGTCAAGTATGGTCCAAGACCGGCACCTTATCGCTCCGTAGGCAAAGACAAAATCCACGGTGGAGCTTGCAAGGCTCGGATCCGTCATAATCATGATTATACCAGGTACTACGACCCGCTTCCCTTCGACAAACTCCGTCCCTCGATTTGCGGGATTAGGACGATGGGGTAGGAAGAGTGGAATAGCAGCGAGCTGCCGGTTCCATCCCCGATGTATCCATTCCGACGTGAGCTCGACACACCAAGTTGACTCGAGCGGAAAGTAATTACAATTCTGATCTACCAACCAGCAATGATCAGTATTATTGATTCGGGGAAGCGATTTTAGGAAATTTTTGAAAAATGCGAGTGGCAATTATGGCGTTGGTGGAGTATTTGGATGAAGATGATCATCGGAAGGATAAGCAATCTTCGATATCTTGAAAGATTAGGTGGAACATAAGTCCCGTTATAGATTCAAAATCGCAAGGCGATGGGGAAGTCGCTCGCGATCGGGTATTAATCGGTCAAATTGATCCGATAAGTCAAGGGTTTTGAGAAAATAAAATACTTTAATTAAATCTCCAAGTCAGAGGGTCTAGGGCTATTTTAGTAAAAGAGAAAATAATTTGAGTTAGGTCCTTTATAAAAGGAAAATTGTAATTTAGCCCCGTTATGTAAAAACTAACACTTTTGGGGTTAAAAATTGAATAATTAAATATCCCGACCTTGAAAAATTATGAGGTCTGTTCCTAAATTCTCCAAATTGTCCAGAGATTCAGGTTTTTAAAGTTTTGAGGTCGAGTTTTTATAAAAATCTCACATTGGCCCCAAATTTGTAAAAATTGCCAATTCGGACCTTAAGTTTTAAAAATTCGGAACTCATAAACCGGAAGGGCTTTTAATGTGATTCCAGTTGGAAAATGTCACTAAGGTTAGTAGGATATTGGGACAAAAGCAGTTTTTAAAAGCAATATGTGTAGGTCCTTAAACTTTTGAAAATATCATTTTTGTCCCATTTTAAAATAATTGCTTTTAAGGCTTTTAGGGGTCCATTTGTTATGTAAATTGAACCTTGGGTCCAAAATATAATTAAGTTATAGTTAAGTTAGTATTTCCAGGTGCATGGGCTGCATAAGTCCTGGAAATTTCATTTGGGTCCTCAAGTTTAATATTTTACACATTAGTCCCTCAATTTTAGTAAAATTACTTTCCAAGCCCTAACCACTTGGATTTTTGGAATATTTTTAAAAGATGTAATTCCCAGTACCTTAAGAGTAAAAATTTCAATTTTTAAGGCGAAGGTCTGGTACAGTTTTAAAAATTGCAAAGTAGCCCTTAAACTTTCAAAATTTTACAATCTAGTCCTTGGGCTTTTAAAAGTTGATTTTATTTATCTTAAAACTCTTAAAACTTTATTAAAATGTCCAAAAGTCATTTTTGAACATGAGTACAGTCCCAAATTTCGAAATTTGCAGAGGGGTCCTTTAACTTTTATTTTCTTATAATTTAGTCCACCAACTTTCCATTTTTGTATTTTTAAGTCCAAAATTGAAATTTAATCAATTATGCTCGACTTTTACAGGTTATAAGTCATCCAAAACATAGATTTTAAAGATCATACACATGCATGTCCAATACATAAAAGAATTCATCAATTAAAACATTAAAGTGTACATGCATGCACCTTATTCAATAAATAATAATTTTGAGCAACTCTTGAGAATTTTCATGATTTGATATATAACATTGACATGCAATACATAGATTATATATATCTCAAGGCTCATGATCAAATTTTCTACATGCATTTAATCAAAACACCTAAAAGTTGGAAATATTTTTCCACCCACCTTAAATTTGGAAATTGTGAAATAAAAGGATAATTTCACAATTTTTGGATGAGGCTTCTTAGGTCAGCCCCTAAGTCAAGAAATATCAAAAATTTGAAGTTAGAAAAATGAGAGAAAAATTAAGGAGAAAAAGAAGGAATTAAGGAAATGAAATGGACTACACTTTACCTTGTGTAGTAGATGTTTGGAGACTAGTTGAAGCTCAAAAATTGGAAATTTTGGCTCAACTCCAAAATCTCCTAAGGTCAGCCCCTATTCCTCAAAAATGAAAAAGAGGTGTTAAAATTTGAAAAAAATAGGAAGAGTAGGAGAGAGGGGTCTAGTACACAATTCTTACCTTGTAGTCTAATTTCCTCTACTATTTCTTCTTCAAGCTTGGGGTCCTTCTTCAAAAATGTTGTCAAGTTCAAATCTTCAAGTTCTTCTAAATGTACCTCCAAACCAAATTCAAACTTAAGTTAAGAAGGTGGAAGAGATGAACAATGTGATATCAAAAAATGGATTGAAGCTAAAATTTCTTACCTTGTATGATGATGGTTCGATTTTTGTGTGAAGAATAGGAGGGAAATGTTGAAAATTTTTCTAAGTATAGAAGAAGAAAATGAAAGGAAGAATAGAGAGAAGTTGGGAGTTTTTAGAGAGAATGAGGAGGATTTGTGTAGGAGATTAATGTGTTAGTGATAAAAATGAAATGAAATTTTGGCACAAAATGGCCCTCATGGCCGTCCACCTAGTGAGAGAGGGGGAGAGGATTTTGTTCAAATTGTGTCTTGTAATTTGTCTCTTGCATGGAGACAAAATGCAAGTCAAAGTATGGGTCAAATTGAAATGTTGAGGGGAATAAGAAGAATGTTGGGAAGAATAGAATAAGTTGGGAAAAATAGTAATGAAGAATTGGTGTATAAGATGATGTGTATAATGTTTGAATTAATGATATAATTATACACAAGATGACTAATATATGGTGTAGGTGTACAAGAGTTGGATGATATTTTTACCCCAAAAATATCCATATTGGCCGTCCACTTCAAGGGCAATTTGGTAATTCCATATTTTTTTTTTTGTCCCAAATTTGATGATAATAGATGAAATTTATCAATCTCCAAAATAATTAGTGATTTCCTTGATCACTTGTAAGTCTCATGATCACTTAATCTAAATCGAAATCTTAATTCTATAAGGTAAAAATCTCCAAAATAAATAGTCTCTTAAAATTCTAAGGTGACTAATAAATACAAAAATAGTAATAATGATCAATCAATTGATCATAAATGAGGAATGGAATTGATGATGATCATGATCACAAGTAATTAAATAAATGAAATAAAATACAAAATGTATATATATTAATAATAATTACCCGTCAAAATGACGCGGTAAAATAGTCGATCAAAAGTATAAACGGCAATAAGGATCAATTAATAGCTTCGGAAAAATCGGGGCTTCACACTGATGGAGGGTCTCTGATTCGCAAATCGAATGAGAATATTCTTATGAACAATCGGGGTGGACACATATTGAGAAGAAAATGTAATAGGTTACATACTCACAGGTTGGGTTTGATACGCTAACTACGATAAAACTATGGATATGATGCCAGAAGGTTATTAGAGTTTTTACTTTTCTTAGTTTTATCTTCCTTTTCATATCAGAGATTAGATTCAACATTTTTTTTGTTATCGCAATAAACCTTATATTGTTCCTATATTTTCTGATTTGTAGATTGAGGAAGAGATAATATTGGAAGATATCGATGATCAGCAGCATCACATGGACCTTCTCTAGTGCAAAGTGCAAACCACTCCTTCCGTTGACAAAGACGAGTGGGACACTGATGGATTTGTAATTAGCTTGGGAATTGAAGACTCAAACCACAATAAAACCGATTCTCCAATAGTAGATGATTCTAAGCTAATCCTAAGCTGTATAAAGCTTAGACTGGAAAAGAAGAGAATATATGCATAATTAGTAAACATTATTGCATATTGGTCTCATAATTAATTTCCACATTGCAAAAACGATGCAAAGAAACTGAAAAACCTACCATATAAAACGAAACAGTCACGCTACTCTAAAAACTAAGTAGCTACACAATCAGCACAAACCGAACTATTCTTTCACCTTTTACTAAAGAATATAATGTGCTCGTTGCATTCAAACAACATACTCCAATTTTTGGAGGCAAACTTCTCACTTATGGGAAGGCTCCTACTGTAACATCCCGCTTTTTTAATAAAGGATTTTTGAGTGTTACCAAAATAAATAATGCATATTTTTTTTTCTTAAAATAAAATAGATAATTTGAGCCGAAACAATAAAGAAGTTTAAAATAAATTACGAACAATACTTCTTATATAAGCTTAGATTAAGATTGGAAATATATCTTAATGTTATTACAATAAATTAAAAGAGAGCATGTCACATTTGTTTGAATCTGAAAACAAGTCCATAGTTCTTAAAATTTAAATAATTAAAAGTGACAATATTGACTACCCCCAACATCTATATCGCATCCACCCATTTGATCTGGAAATTATTTGAATAATAGGGATGAGTAACATATACTCGGTAGGGATTCTAATTGTCCAATTTAAATATAAAGCATAATTTATGAATTTGAGCACATATACTTTGCCATCACATATACTTTGTCATCACATATACTTTGCAATTTGGCCGAAGACATCACATATACTTTGACATTGGCCGGAGCCACATATATATTTTGTCATTGGCCGAAGTCATACTTTGCCATTTGGCCGAATACATCACATATACTTTGTTTGACATTGCCACATATATACTTTACCATTGGTCGAAGCCATCACATATACTTTGTCATATAAACATAAATAAAATACATAGACTTTTCACATATAATATGCACATTGAATGCAACAATTATATTCACATTATCAAACGAGAAATTCATAAAATTATACATGTAAATATTTAGTAAAGACAATTAAAACTTTGCACTCATAAAGTATAAAGAAAATCCCTACCTTAAAAGCAAGTAATAGAAGCACATAACTCAAAAGCAGAAAACCCTAATTGCTCAGTTCTTCGTCACCTCAAAACCAAGTAATAGAAGCACACAGTTTGAAAGTAGAAAAACTTAATTGCTCGGTTCTCGTCTCCTACAATATAGGTTCATGGGGCTAAATTGAAATTTCTAAACACTGAATAAGAAATTGCGACTAAATTGAAACTAGCTTGGGGGCTAATTGACAAAATCTAGAAAGTTCAATTGTGTCTTGACCCCTTGATAAAATCCAGAAAAGTTCAATTGTGTCATGTGGGTCAATTGGAGAAATTGGAAAATTAACTTTAGAATTGGGCTAAACTGAAAACTCAGGGACCCCATTGATAATTTCAGAAACACTCGATGGGGTTTGGACCTAATTCAAAAGTAAGTGGACACGATTGAAAACTCAAAAATTGCAACTCAATGCAATCTGGTGTCTAATTTCCAAAAAAAGGTCCTTGGCCAAAAATGTAAAGACCCGTCACCAATTCTTTCTCCCCGCTTTGACGGCGACAACCAAAGTTCTTCACTCTGGCGACCGAGGTGGTGATGTAATCTCCACCATTTTGGACCAACCTTGAGCCCGAAATTGCACCAAGTTGGTCCACTTCGCATCCGACTCTAACCAACCCCTATACACACTCGTATATACACACACACACATACATCCCATCACACAACACCACTATTTTGAACTCAAGGCTCATCGTCTTCGACCGCCAAAACCTTTCTCTCGGCAAATTCACTCTCAACATTCCTTATGTTACACACCCACATAGACAACAATAATACTCCCATCTTTCATTCCAAAAATTTCAGGCTTTGGAAATTAACAAACCAATACACCAGTTCTTAGATGTATAGATGTTTATTTTTAAAAATATTCCTTTTTTTATTTGACAAAACGATAGTGATGTATTAGAACTCAAAGAGACAAAGGCAAGCCCACTGGCTACAATACCTCCCACAACCAGACACTAAAATAGTTGTAGAGGAGATCCCCAAGAGAAACATGGGAGACAAAAATAGCAAACCAAAACGAAAAAAATAGCTACACAGACCCAAACACAGAATTCAGTGGCCAGCATCAAATATCATGATGTTACAGATATAGATTACAGAAAAAACACAAAAATAGAACCCAAAACTTCCACATCATGAATGCAGCCCAAGCCAAAAAACCACCAGGACCCAAGTAACCGCAACAGCAAGAGGATGACCACTGAGATGTATACAAAAGCCCTAGTATCGCAACCAACCATTTACAAGAGTAACTCCAGCAAAAGCCAAAAAAAACCTGTCAAAGCAGTGGAAACAATAGCAGAGAAAAACCAGACCCGTGCAACGGAAGCACCCCAGCAAAACATCACCATACTAATCAGAAAACATCCCCAAATTCGATCCATTTAGATTGAGCCCCTTCCACAATATTCTTGACAGATTTATAAACACCTTCAAAGACCCAAAGATTATGCGTCCTCTATAGCCACCACAAAATATAAAAGGATAATTGAATTCTCTCTTGCCAATAATCCTTATTTTTAGTAGAAAAAACCTTCCACCACCAGTCTCGAAATGTGGTTGATCCCACATGAAGATCGTCTCAAGTAACAGGGGCAAGATGCCACACCCTCCTAGCTCTAGGGCAATGAAAAAGAATGTGCTCCAAACTCTCAACAACATCCCCACAAAAAGAGCATATAGTATCCAACATAATACCTCAAGAGTTTAGTAGGAATGATATTATGAAAACATCTCCACAAAAAATATTTAATTTTACCTTTCACCTTCAACTTCCACGTACCCTTCCACATTCCTTTGTAAACCTGATCCCCGATCATTTCTTTACGGGCTATTCAAATCTGTCTTTTTCTTGTAAAGGATGTCATTATAAGTTGTTTTCACAGAAAATTGGCCATGTGGAGTAAAGTGCCAACAAAGTTTATCTTTCAAATCCAGCTGATTAATCGGCAGCTTGAGTATGGCCTCAACATCTTGAGGGTAAAACAACCTATAGAGTAAATCCAGATTCCAAAAGTACCTGCACCATCAAAAAGTTCATCAACCCAAACAAAATTGCATACATGATCCTTAGGAGTAGGAATAAGCTGATTAATCCCGGCACCCAAGGATGATCCCGAATACGAATGTTTTTCCCATCCCCCTAGAGTATCTTAAACCAGTTTTCAGCGCGTATTTTGCCTTAATCCAACTCTTCCAAATCCAAGAGTCACAATTTTTCTGTTCCACTTTAAGTAAACCCCCCCGAGAAAATATTTAGCCTTAAGAAGTTTGCACATTGAAAGATTAGGATGCACAAGAAGACTCCAAAGTTGCTTAAAGCATCATTAAAACCTCTAAATTCCTTGATACCCAACCCCCCTTCCTCTTTAGATTTAGACAGCTTATCCCAACTCATCCAATGGATCTTATGACTACTCTCCATCCCCCCCAAAATCTAGCAGAAATGGAAGCTAAATCATGGCAATTGCCAGAAGGAAGTTTATAACAGGACATAACACAAGCGGGAAGAGCATTAAGAACAGATTTAATAAGGACCACTCTACCAGCATGACTAAGGAAGGTATGTTTCCAGTTATTCACTCTTTTTTTTTGAGCCTGACAAACAAAATTAAAAATCTCAATATTTGTTATCCCAAGGATCAGAGGGATGCCCAAATGTTTGACTTTAGCCTGAATAGGTACACCATCTAGAGTCTGATATATAGAATATTTAAGCTCAAGCTCCGCATTATGACTGAAGAAGATGGAAGACTTATCAAGATTAACCATCTGGCCAGTAGCCTAACAGAAAGAGTCGAGAAGGCTTTTAAGGGAGTTGACTTGAGAACATGAAGCTTCACAGAACAGAAGAGAATCATCTGCAAAGAACAGATGGGATATAACATGAGCATTTCTGCAAATTTTGAGACCTCTAAACTGGGACCTATGCATAGCTTGATGAATGAGATTGGAGAAAGCTTCAGAGAGGATAATAAAAAGGTATGGAGAGAGAGAATCACCCTGCCTAATCCCCCTTGAAGGTTGAATATAGCCACAAGATTCACCATTCAGGAGAAAAGAGAAAGAAGATGTAGAAATACAAGTTTTGACCCAAAGAATAAAACAGGTTGGAAAGCCCATTTTTTCCATAATTCGAAGTAAAAACCCCCATTCCACCCTATCATAGGCCTTAGACATGTCAAACTTTAAATCCATAAACCCCTTAGTGCCTTTTCTAAGATTGTTGGGGATGTAAAAACATTCATGAGCAATGACAATATTATCACAAATAAGCCTGCCATGAATAAAAGCGGTTTGACTCTCACTGATACAACTATGAAGACAAGGTTTCAGTCTATAAGCCAGAATCTTAGATATGATCTTATACATGACATTACAGAGGCTAATGGGACGAAAGTGGGAAGTGGATGTAGGATTTTTAACTTTAGGGATCAATGTGATAAGCGTATGATTCATACTTTTCAACAGCTTAGAACAAGCAAAAAAATTTTGACCGCTCTACAAATATCGGAAAAAACAATAAGCCAGAAAAATTGAAAAAAGTAGGGAGTCATACCATCCGGCCCAGGGGCCTTATTGGGGCTTAGCTCGAAAAGCGCTTTTCTGATTTTCTCTTCTTCTACTGGTTTGGAGAGAAGCTCACTTTGAAGTGCATCAATAGACCTGGGGATTCCTTCAAGAATAGAGGAGCCTGTTTCAACTAAAGTAGAAGAAAATAAATCCCCATAGAAAGACACCACCTCTTTCTCAATCAACTCCCTAGTATCACAAATGAGCCCAGATCCACTAACCAACTTATCAATAGAATTACTTTTTTGCCTTTGGATAACACTGGCTTGGAAAAAATTAGTGTTCTTATCCCCCTATTTCATCCATTGGATTCGAGATTTGTTCCTACAATAAATTTCTTCATTTTTATAAGCACGGTTCAAAATCAATTTTTCGCTAATTCCATTCCTTCCAGTTTTTACTCTTCCCAAGGGCAGTCAACTGATCCATTCTCTGGTTGATCTCCACAATCTGGTTTGCCGCATTAGTCTTGGCGGTTTTGTGCCAATTCAAAATATCAACACGACAGTCTCTCACTTTTGACTAAATTTTGAACATAGGAGTGCCAAGGTGATCGGTTTGCCACACTTTTTCCACAACCTGGTTAATCCCTTTCATGTTTGCCCATCTTTGATCGAAACAGAACCTCTTATTTCTCTTAGTACCCTTTTAATCCGGGTCCAAAGCCAACAACAAATGATCCGAGGCAGCTCTAATCTCTCCTCGACAAACCCCTCTTCGTCCCTATTATTCGACCACGTAAAAGGATACCCCGATAACAAGAGATCTTCCATATTCATGTCCCTAATAAAAGCATTGAAAGACCCACAACTACTCTTATTTCTGATTCTGCCCCCATTCTTCTCATCCGACTGAGAATGTCATTCCAATCACCCCCTATAACCAACTGGTAACCCCATTTACCCATAGCCTGTACTAAGAAAGCACATTGATCCTTCCTTAAGATGGGGTACACACTAATGTAGACAAAGATGATACATGCTCTGACTCCTTGAAGCTCATATTCAATCTCAATACAAAACTGGGTTTTAATTAGGCTAAGGACCGTGATAGAGGCATCCACACCACAAAAACCCCACCACTCAAACCATCCAAACCCACATTCGTCCATCTATCACACACCTTGAGCTGCTTACAAACAGTTTCAATATTTTTTTTGTTTCGCATAAAAAAACAAAATTTGGGTGATGGGATCTAATGTCTCCTTTAATTGAGGAATTGTAGAGGGTCCTCCCAAACCTCTATAATTCCAGAAAATCATCATTGATGATGAAGAGACCATTTATGGTTGGTCTCGCCTACCTTCCCAACATAAATATTTTCTTTACTTTTTCTTGTTTTATCTTCTTGAGTTTGATCCCCAGAAGGTCCGGATCCAATTCAGTGTTAATGATACCTCTGGCTCTTTTTCCCCCTACTCCACTGATCACTATACCTTTACTCTTTGAAATGGCTCTGTTCTTTATTTGTAATATCCCTCTCTTTAGTTTAGGGACTTTAGGAGGTGTAGACATAATTTCATCACTAAGAAGAGTAGAAAAATTGGTATTCAGAATATTCTCAAAAGGAATCCTAGAGATTGAACTATTGATATTAATCTCCACCATTTCCAAAGTATCCATATTCCCTTCGAGCAGTTCGACCAATCCTTTATTCATATCTGCACTTTGCACAACCAACAGATCACCATGCCCCTTATACTCAGCCTTCTCCCCTGGCTCCTCAATAGCCTCTTTCTGCACACTAATGGCTGATTGACTGCCCTCGAGATTAGTAGAAGGTGTTGTTTCCTTACTCGTTATGATTATTGGAGAAGGAGTAAGATTAACAACTCATTTGCTCTCTACCAATTAATTCCACCCTCTTCTTAGCATTTCCATCCTCAACCACCTCATTTTTCTGAGTATTGACATTAGGACAGGACCCATTCCCCAGTCGTCCCGGAATCCGCTTGGAGAGGAGGTTTGTTACTAGCCACAATAGGTGTTTCTTCGGCTCTCAACCAGTCACCATATTGTCCGTCATTTAAGCAATTAGAACTCAAGTCATTCTTCTTAAACTTATAAGCTCTATCAGAATGTCCAACTCTTCCACAATTGAAGCAAAAGCCAACCAATTTTTCATATTTGAAAGTCACCCAAACTGATTCGTGCCCCATCTTTATGAACGTCCCTCTCGAGTAGAGGTTTGTTGATTCGAGAAACTAGGAGCTTAATATGCCGACCGCTAATATGTCCAGAGTTAGGGATATAAATATCAGAACATCTTTGAAATATTTTTCCGATCCTTAACCCCGTTTCCATCGACATCCAATTGAAATGTAAATCCCACACTTGTAACCACACCTCCTTTGTTTCAAACTCCGTTCAAGATGTTTGAACCATCCTTCCATTCTTTCAAAATGAGAAACTAATTGTCCAAACTCCATGTCCTGCTTTGGAGCACCTTAAGTTTATCAACCTTGTTCTTAAAGACGAACCGGAACAAGTTAAACCCAATCTCCCTCATCATAAAAGCCTCCTTATTGGGCCAGATAAGAGCCATTGTATTTGGAACCCCCGAGAAATTAGCTTTCTTCGATCCAAAAATCTGCCCGAACAGACTTCTGCTGCATTCTTCATTACTTCGAGAGATATCAACTTCCTCCAAAGCAACACCTCATTTTTCCTCCTCAGAAAGGGAGAAATTTCTCAGGTTTTCCACAAGCTCACTAATCCCCAGGTCATAGGAAGCAACACTCAATGAGCAGTCACCAAACCTGTGGAAGATTCAAAAAACCAAAACAGAAAGAAAAGAGTTGGAGAAAAGAAAAAAAAAAGAAGAGGGAGAAGATACGGGATCTAAAAACAAAAAGAACAGAAGCTAATGGAACAGGAACCGACATCAGGAAAAGGAAAGGGAAAACAGAAGACTCACAAAGGAAACCACAATAAATACACAGTTAAAACACCAAGCACAACACAAAAACAAGGAAACAATACAGAAGAGATCATCAAAATTAAAGGCGGATAGCGGCGGAACAAAAGAGACGGGGGGAACCCTAATTTGAAACACCAAAAGAGGAGACAAATCACTCTCTAGAGAGAGAAATATCCTTCCAGCAAGAAGACTCTATTCTTTTTTTTGTTGTTTAAATATTCAACGTGGAAAAATGAGGGTGTGAGAAAATTTATATATCTCAAAATTTTGCTTAAACATGGGAAGAAGTGGGTCTTGGAGGTTTTTTTAGTGCTCTTTTAAAATTAGCTCAAAATGTGGCACGGGAAAGTGGGAGAAAAGAAAGTGGAAAGTTTCTGAGCTTCAAAATCCCTATAATTAAGGGATATAAACTTATCTAATGTGTTTAAGAAAAAATCAGATAAAACTCTTGATAGTATTTATATATATATATATATATATATATATATATATAAATATATATATATATATATATATATGGATGAGATCTCGTGTGACAGTCTCTTACCGTGTGGCAGTGTGGATTGATCCCATTCATCCACACATTTTATTCAATGGTCCAGATTGTTATTAAAAATAACTGATTTATCAATTAATTAATAGGTAGAAAAAGCATAATAGTAACTAGCAAAATGTCACAAATCACGCCCCTACAATCAAGGGATTGATTAATATCACGTTTCCATAACTGAAATTGTGCACCATTTTAATAGTTGAACTGTACATCATTTAATAACTAACTATACACCATTTTATATCTAATAGTGCATCATTGTATAACTAATTGTACATCATCTAAATGAACTTTAAAGACAAAATGGTGTAACCATCTTCGTATTTAATAACTTAACTATGCATCATTTTATATCTAATAGTGCCTCATTCTATAACTAATTGTACATCATCTAAAAACTTTATAAAGACAAAATGGTATAACCACCTTCCCATAATGACGCCCTACAATCATGGATGTGATAAAGATCACGTTTCCACAATTGAATTATGCACCATTTTAATAGTTGAACTGGCACCATTTAATAACTAACTGTGCACACCACGAGCTTGTAGCTCAAGTGGTATCGCTCACCCTTTGTAAGGGTATTGAACAGGGTTCGAACCCTGTATCTTTCAGTTTTTTTGGAATTTATCCCCTCCCCTCCAACCACTACTCCCAACTTATTAAGAAAAATAACTGAATGTGCACCATTTTATATCTAACAGTGCATCATTGTATAACTAATTGTTATTTATGTTGTTCCGATGTTATTTAAATTTGTTTCTTTGTTGTTTCGATGTTGTTTTATTTGTTTCAAAACAACTTTTACCTAGTTTTTATGTTGTTTTTTTATTCATGTATTATTTTGTACATTATTTTTATTATTTCGATGTTGTTCTATAATATTTTTAATGTTGTTCTAATAATTTTTTTGTTGTTTCCATTCAGAGTTCAATGTGTAAATACAATTTTCACCTATTTTAAAACTCTTTTTTTCATGTGGTATTTTAAATATTTTTTAAGTTGTTTCTGGGTTGTTTCCATACCATTTTTAATGTTGTTTCGATGTTTCATTGTTGTTTGCATGTAGTTTTCGATGTTAAAATATAATTTTTACCTATTTTTAACTCTTTTTGCTCATATGGTGTTTTCTACATTATTTCTTGTTTGATTCTATATTATTTTCTAGTTATTTCCATGTTTTTTATATTTTCATGCATCGGGTCAAAAATTGAATTTTATTTTTTTATTCATGTTGTTTCTATAATATTTTTAATTTTTTTGGTTTTAATATGTGTTATTTTATGTGTATATTTCTTGATTTTTTATAAGACTTCGAGTATAAAATGAATTATTTAACGAGGACAAAATTTATTTTTTCACCGGACTTTTATTAAATAAAACATCTTAGAAATAATTTTGAAACAAAGCATAAAAAAGTCCGAAAATTTTGACGGGAGCGTAAAGTTTTGTAAAAGAAAGGTGGGAGCATAAATTTGGGTAAAATAGTAGCGGGAAGCATAAAAGGCTGACATTGTCTCCAAAAAGTGGAACATTTATGTCAGTTGCCCTTTAAGCTACATACTTACCTGTAGTGATGTTAAACAGACTAGCCCTAGTAGCATGATTTGGGCTAAATGGGTTGGCCCTAGTAGCGGGATTCGGGTTGAATGGGCTGGTGTTAAACGAGATGACAATATTAGAACTTAACCCTAACTCTAGTGGGCTTCGGGGTAAACGGGCCACTATCGGGGCTATAAGTCAAAAAATTAAAAATTATATATTTAAATTTAAATTTTTAAACTTGAATATATATATATATATAAATTAAAGTTTATAATTTTAAGTTAAATTATTCGTCATAAAAGTTTCTAATTACAATGCATCATCGAATTTATAAAATTACTGATCTAAATTTGGAAAACAAAATAATAAGAACTAAAGCTACCCAAAATTAACACTTTTTTCTATAATTTCTCATATGACTATAAGTTAAAATTTGCAAAATTAGAAATTTAAATCTAAAATTTTAAACTTGATCATATATAACATTTAAGTTTAACATTTAAAGTTAGTCTATTCATTATAAAAATAAGTCATGCATAGTTTATAAGGGTTAATTACAAAAAGTACTCTTGAGGTTTAACCTAATTATAAATAAACCCAGCTAACTTTCAAAATTATAAAAAATGCCCCTGAAGTTTTATTTTGTCTAATATTTACCCCATTCATAAGCAATAAATATTTCAAAATCCCCCTTCATATTTATAAAAATATTACAGTTTACCCCTTAATTTTAACACTTGAATAAAACTTTAGGGGTATTTTCTCTAATTTTGAAAGTTATGGATTTTTATCGTAATTAGGTCAAACCTTAGAGGTACATTTTGTAATTATCCCTAGTTTATAATTAAATTGCATTAACAAAATTATAAAATTAGATTTAGCACCATTTATAAATATGATTTATATCCTAAATAATCTAATAAAACTATGTGACATTTTCATATTCAAAATAAAAATCGAAAAACTAAATTAAATAATAAATAAAATAAATAAAGAAAAGAGATTTTCCAAGAATTTATACCTTGTTTAATAAAGTTATTCTTAAAGATGAGGGAGATAGAAAAATAAATTTACTAGTAATAGATAATAAAAGTAAATATAAAATATTGAAATTATATTTAATTTTTTAAAAATAAATATAGCGGGCTAGCAGATTAACCGTCAGGCTAGCCCTAACCTGGTTTGGTTTAAACGGTCCGAGCCAAAAAAGGCCCAGATTTAAACGGACCAAAATAATTTGGCCCTAGCCCTCTTTTTTCGGTTTAAACGGTCCAAGCCAACGTGTCGTGGCCCGTTTAACATCTCTATTTACTTGAACGGTGCCCAAGTAGTCGAGCCTATGTCATAATTTTGTGGCAGCGTTGGCCTGGGTCCTACCTAATTTTAATTTTAACTTTAAATTGAAGGAATAATTACAAAAACACTCAGAGATTTGTACTAATTACAAATAAAAAATCCAAAAATTTTGAAAATTGCAAAAAAATCCTTGAGGTTGACTTTGTTTTATGTTTCCCTCTTCATAAACAAAAAATATTTCAAAACCCCCCTTGAAACTTGTACAAGTATTACAATTATCCTCTTAAATTTAAAACAGAAACAAACTTGAAGGGGTTTATGTAAATTCGAAACATCTCCATTTTTTTTGTATTAGTCCAAACCTCAGGGAGGTTTTTGTAATTAACCCTACTCTGAATACAATACGGTCTCTATGTGGACATTGTTTGAGTTCGATGTACTTCAACTTTTTTGTTTTTATAGTACAATGGGGAAAATTTGGTGAA
This sequence comes from Rehmannia glutinosa, assembly GCA_016081115.2. Classification (NCBI taxonomy): domain Eukaryota; kingdom Viridiplantae; phylum Streptophyta; class Magnoliopsida; order Lamiales; family Orobanchaceae; genus Rehmannia; species Rehmannia glutinosa. The sequence continues at coordinate 266,979 of JABTTQ020002845.1, forward strand.
CACACACACTCGTATGGGATCGAATCCGGGTCATTCGCCCTTACAACACACGTCTGAACCACTGAAGCACAAGGTTGATCCCATGTACTTCAACTTTGTAAATGTTGTCGATTTAAGTGATAATTACAAAATGCCCTTGAGGTTTGGGCTAATTACAAAAAAGCTAGAGATGTTTCAAAATTACAAAAAAAAAAAAAAAAACAAAATTCCTTTGGTTTGATTTTTTTCTTAAATTTAAGGGGGTAATCGTAATATTCTTTAAATATCAAGTGTTTTTTTTTTAAAATAAATGAAGGGAAAAATTCAAATCTCAATGGAATTTTTTCAAAATCCTCTGCTTTTTTTTTGTCCAAACCTCATTGTTTGTTTTTTGTAATTTTCCCTTGATTTGACTTTGTTACTATTTGCTAGATATGGCTTCCTCTTCTTTCTATCCCCATCCATATTTTTGTCAGTTAAAAGTAGATAAGGCAAAACCCGATCGACCAATCCAACTAGTCGGCATATAGCCTATAGGGATGGAATGGCTCTATTTTAGAGTCCTGAGAAAATCGGACCTATTTTGTTCTAGTCCAAATCACCGACAAAAAATGCACATGTTGGGCTCGACTGGATCACAAAAAATGCTAAACGATGAAGTTTCAGGCCGCACCACCTGTCCAATTTTATCACTTGACCTGCTTGGGTCAGATTGGCCGGTCCAACCATTTATCAGCTCTAGTTACAAGTCTATAATTACATGATAGATAAAATATATCTTCAAATTGTTTTGGAAACTCTTACAATTTTCTATTAGTTTGAGAAATCAAAATGGCTTATCAGTAGAAGAATAAATCGAAAGCTTGTTCCTTTCGAAACATCTCGAATATGTAGAACTCGCATTTTTTGTCTCACAACCATTAAACAGAAACATATTCCAAGTCACAATTGGTACTATTGTATAGGCTTTTTGTTGACTTGAGAAAGCGCCACAAGTAGAGCATTGCATACTTGGTCTCCATCATTAATGGTTCCCACATCGATGAACCAGTGCATCAAAACTGGAAAGTCTTCTATACAAAAGACAAAAGTTATGCTGCTTTTAGAACCACTGCGCAGTGAGCACATAGCGAACTATTCTTTCACCTTTTACTAAAGAATACCATGTGCTCATTGCATTTAAGCAGCATACACCTATTTTTGGAGGGAGCTTTCCATTTTTCGGGAAGTCCCCTACAATTTAGTCTTAATAAATTTACAGACTTACCACATATATTATAATTAAAATTAGCTCTAAAGGCACTTGTGAAAAGAGATAAGGGTTGCAAATTTTTCTTTTTGATGACTATTAAATGTGTATCATTCGTTTATTAAGATTTGGGTTTTCTTATTTGTTTACCTCATTTAAGAGGCTCAATATTAAATAAAGTTAGATTAGTATGTCTCAAAACTTGTGTGCTATCTTCAAGGTGAAGACAATTTTACCATAGATATCTTTAGGCAAAATTGCAAAATTAGTTTTGTAACTATAGGGCGATAGCAAAAAGATCCTGTAAAAATCACGTTTTGCAAAAATGTCATATAACTATATAAACGTCTCAATTTTGGTCCTGCAAAATTCACATTTTGTAAAATAGTCATGTAACTATATCAAAATCTCAAATTTTGTCCTAATTTTACAGGTAATTGGGAACTAAATGTGCCACTCAGTCACATGATTGAACATTGGTGAAATTAGTACCAAACTTGAGATTTCCATATAGTTAAAGGACTATTTTGCAAACCGTGCAGTTTGCATGACCAAAATCTAGAGTTTGCTATATAGTTACAGGACTTTTTTGCAAAATGTGATTTTTACAAGATCTTTTTGCTACCACCTTATAATTACAGGACCAATTTTGCAATTTTACCGATTAGCCTTGTTACAAAAATTGAAGTATCTTTTAAAATTATAACCTCATTGATATTTATTTTTATTTTACGTATTCCACCTCCATTGAGGGGTGGTAATCTGGATAATAAATACAATAGACTTTTTTTTTTTTCCTTCTTTTGTACTTTTAGAATGTAACTAAGTTTTTATTTGTAATTAAGCTAAAACATGGGGTAGTTTTGGTAACTGTCCAATAAATTAATCATCCTATGACTAGTCTACACCATTTGCTTCGTGTTCCTATGTATTAATTTCAAATCACAGAAGCACACATGCTCCTGATTCACATAATAATGAACACGAATTGCTGCGGCAAGTATATTTACCTAGTAAAGATTATCACCTTAGTTTTGGACCTTTGGTCTCTTTATAATACGACGACGACTCTGCTTCTTGTAAAATTAAAATGTAGCCTAATCAGTTTGCATTTGTATTCTCAGAAGCTGTCTTTAAATAAATGATTATGAACGATTATAATAAAGATCTGCCCTAACCAAATTAAGCCTAGTTAATTAGTGCCGCCTCCATTTCTTTCTTTTTTCAGGTGATGAGAATTCGAATCAGAAGTCATATACAGGTAATAAATATTGACTCCGCATGCATTACATGTAGTTGAGGGTCTTGTATATTTGCTAGATGAACCCTATTTGGGTCTAAAGAGTCCCACATCAATTGAGAACATTATACCCAAAAATTGAGGTGGAGATATAATGAGAATGAAATGCACTAAGCTCCATACTTACCTGGACGGGGTCGATAGGTGATCAAGAAGGCCTATGGCCTAGGTTGGTGACCTCCATTGCACTTAGGAGGGGTGCCCGCCTAAGGTCGGCCCAAGTGGTCGAGCCTACGTCATAATTTGTGGCAGTGGGGGCCTGCGTACGCGCGGCCCCTACCCAATTCTAGTCTAATAAATATCAGGATTTTGTGGGTATTTTTGGTTGATAATTTTTATGGCTTGATTCCTAAAGAGAATTTATCCTACTTTTAGAGCTGCAAGCATGAATTTGAAGCCGGTTGAATCTCAAAATTTAAAAGGATAATTATAAATAAAAAAAAAAATACCTGAGGTTTGGGTTAATTGCAAAAAAAAAAAACCCCAAGGTTTTGAAAATTACAAAAAACCTTGAAGTTCGATTTTGCCTTAAATTTTAAGGGATGACTCTAATATTTCAATGTCATTGTTTTTTAAATGTTTTTTTGATTATGAAGGAAGAAATTGTAAGAAGAAATCATACCTCAAGGGATTCTTTGTAATTTTCAAACTCCTATTTTTTTTTTAATTAGCCCAAACCCCAAGGGTTTTCTTTTTTGTAATTATCGCTAATCTAAGATAAATTCTTGCAACAATTTTTCACGAAAGAAAAAAAGAGAGAATCTGTCTTAGAGATTAGAAAAACAAATCTTTCTTTATTTTGATGGGAAAAAAAACTCTAGTTTTATAAAAGGGTGGGCATGTTCCTTTCCAACATCTAGAATATGGAGAACATATATTTTTTGGTTCATAATCAATAAGTAAGACTATGTTCCAAACCACAAATCCACAATTGATTCAAAGGCACTGCTTTTGGACTATTGTGTAGGCTTTTGTTTACCCCGAGAAGGGCTTAATAAGTGCATAATTGCATAATGGTCTCATGATTAATTTTCCCACAAGAGCATGTAATGAACGTAAAAGTCCTCTATACAAAAGAAAAACAGTTGTGTCACTCTCAAAACCACACAGCTGCGTAGTGAGCACATAGCGAACTATTCTTTCGCCTTTTACTAAAGAATACCATGTGCTTGTTGCATTTAAGCAGCATACGCCTATTTTTGGAGGGAATTTCTCTTTGGGGAAGTCCCCAACAATGAAGTCAAAAGATTTAGGGATAATTATAAAAGATATCCTTAAGATTTAACTTATTATAAACAACTCTAATCATTTAAGGTGATAAAAAAAAATGTCAGAGGGTTTGTTTGATAATTAGCTAATTAAAAAAATAATTGCTTAGTGATTTGTACTATTAATTGATGGCAATTTATTTCAATTTTGTGATTAATATTTGAGAGCTGAATTTAGAAAAGAATTTGTATTTTTTCCTTGTTATCTTTTTTCTTTTAGATGGCATGGTTGGTGCCTGTTGGGGTGGATTAAGTGGTAAACAAGCCCATATATTTTCTGACATAGTTAAAAACTTATCTTAAGCCAGTGGCCAAGTACCCCCAGGTTTCAGTGAATAATAAAAAACACCAAGACTTTTGAAAATTACAAAAATCCCCTTGAAGTGTGTGATTCTGTATTTCACTTTATCTCATTCACAAGTAAAAATATTTCATAATACCTCTCAAACATTTGTAAAAATATTACAATTACCCCCTTACATTTGAGACAATCAAATCTTAGGGTGTACAGTATTTGAAACTTCATTTTTTTTTTTTTTTTTTTGGTAATTACCCCTGTTACAATTATCCTTTCCATTTTTGCACTTTCAGGAACACCACAGCACAAAAGATGGATTTGCCTCTCATTACTATACATATTTGTATAAATAGTCTCAGATTTTTCACACAGGTATATTCGAGCCGAACCCTAGAAGACCCAGCTTGAGAAACAGGCCCCTGTGCCATACACGACACCTCTAGGACACACGAATCGCTCACGTGACCAAATCAGATAAAAAAAAATTGCTTAATTCTTGAAAAGGCTGGAGCATGTAGAACAAGAGCAAAATGTATATCTGATCATATGATATGCTCTAGAGGTAAATTTTATGTGCAGATAATATTCATTTACAGTGTGAACCTCATTAGAGCGTCTCCAGCATACCACGTGATACTGTAAGCAGCGCTACTTTTTTTTTTTTTTTGATTTTTTATTTAATTTGTTATTATAGCTTATTTTAATTTTAAATATTATTATTAATATTATATTTCAGTTAATCTAATAAAAAATAATACTAAAATTAATGTTATATTATTTTCATTAAATATAATTTTTTTAATTTGTTTACTTTTAAAAGTAAAACATTTAATAAATATTATATTAATTTTACTTTATTTGAATTTGTTTATATCTTAAAAATTAATATTATATTCATTCTATTTTTGAATTTAATTAATTATGAAGATAAAAAATAAGAAATATATATTAAATCTTATATAATATTTTTATCAATTATACAATAATAAAAATCAATATAAAAGAAAGAATCTTATGGAATATTCAGTCAAATTGTAGCACAAAGAGATGGTCTTAGGACAAAAATATTTCAGTCACAGTCAAATTGTAGCACAAAGAAAATATGCAGAGAAATGATTGAACTGATAAATTTTATTACCTTCATGGCAAGTTCATTAAAGTCATTTTAAAGTCAACATAGATAAAATCTCCACAAAAAGTAGCTGTTTTTAACAAATTAAAACACGAATCAGAAAAGAGTAACTTCGAATCTGAAGAAGAATTAGCTTGAACTGTATTTCCTTTTCGGAAGAGTATATAAAATGGGCGGCGTACTTGTCATCTGGGCGAAAAGATTCAAGAAACGGAGACAACCTTGACAGCCGAATAATATTAGTTCGAAAAGAAACTTAGGCTTCCCAACCCCTAAGAGCTGTGGCACGAGCGACTCGATTGACTCCCAATGTAAAAGCGCCCATGCGAAGGTCGCAATTGTGAGATTTACACATGTTCTTGATATTATGGAATGCACCTGTCATGTATCTCCTAAGCTCTTGATTCACCTTCTCTTCGTCCCACATAAAGCCTTGAATGTTCTGCAACGCCAAATTAATAATTATAAATACGGATAATTACAAAAACCTCATTGAGGTTCACACTAATTGCAAACAAAACCTAGAGATTTTTGAAAATACCAAAAAAAAAAAAACTTGTGTTTTGACTCAGTACATTTTCCCCGGTTATAAACAAAAAATATTTCAAAACACCCCTAATAGTTATAGGATATTACAGTTACCCCATTAAGTTATAGAGAAGCAAACCTGAGGAGGCTTTTTGTAATTATGAAACATCTCCGAATTTTTTTCGTAATCAGCCCAAACCTCGGGGTTTTTTTAATTATCCCTTATAAATATCACGGTAAATTTCAAGAAATATGTCGTGATTTGGAATCGGTCAGCATTCTTATTCATCGTCATGATTAAAAACTTGAACAAATTTGTGGGCACATGTAGAGTAGTATAAGTCACTAAATGTCGAATAGGGATAAGTATGAGGTTCAGCCTAATTACAGAAAAATTCATTTATCTATTAAAATTACAAATAACCCCCACAGTAGGTGGAATTTGCAAAATAGAAACATGTTAGTGGATTATATGTAATTTTAAAAAATAACTGGGTTTTTTGTGTAATTAGGCTAAACCTCAAACATAGTATTTCTAACTATCCCTGTTTAAATATTCATTAGCTGCATGCCATTCTAGTTAAGTGCGAATGAACATTGAAGAAAACACGAAGATTTGATTATGTAACATGATGTTTAAAAAGGTTCCATTTAATCTTTATACAAGAAGACGACGTGAGAGAATGTTTACCTGAACCCACTCGAAATAACTAACTGTAACTCCTCCGGCATTTGCATAAATATCAGGAGAACTACAACTCCTTTTTTAGACAAAATCTGCAGAAAAAATATATAAATACGTTATCATGAAAAAGTAATGTATAGTAGTCGAAGGAAATCGCGAAAAAGTGAAATGCAACTACGAACCTCATCAGCTTCTGGATCAGTAGGATGATTTGCAGCTTCTATGATGAACTTGGCTTTTACATCGCCAGCATTTTCTCTTCAATTGGGAGAACAAGTTAGCTAGAGTTTGAAGAAAAATTAATAAGCTAATCCTTTTAAGAATCAGTATTCGGAATATGCAAACAATGTACGGCAGGCAAATTCACACATCCTAGAATACACGACACTTTTTTCTCAATTTTTATTACAAGTTTCTGTTCATATCGTGAAAAAAAGGTTTTGATCATCAATGTAGTGACATTCATTGGGCTCACATGCTTATAACAAGGCAGTTTAGCCATACTGGGAAACAGAATAACTATATAAGTGATGCCTGGAATAAAAAGGAAATTTAATCTCTTTTTGCTTCATTCATTCAATATTTTACCCTGGATTTAGAATACCATAAACTTGTGCTTTCTGTTTGTTTCAACTTGTATAGTTTTATAGCAGCTTTTAGTCGGGAAATTCTATAAAACTCGAATTCAATTATATGACGTTTCAAACATCTATTTCTTGATTTCCCAATATCTCGGGGAATCAGCTATGCGCACTTCAAGCTTCGTTTTCTAATACTACAGAAAATTTATCTATGTTTATGCAGCTAATATTAGCGAAGGCGTCAAACTGATTTACGTTATGGAAAATAAACAAAAAAACTTAAATTTAGTTAGACGTGGCAAAGACGAGCTAATGCAATTTTCTCAGATTAAGTTGCAGCATGCATAAGTTTATCAGATCCTTGGTTGGGACTAGGGTGAGTGCAAGCATTTAGATAGCAAAAGACAAAAGTTAATTTCAGTCAGAATAAAAATAAAACCTGTTCAAAACTCCGCCTAGCGCACACGGTATGAGAACATCACATTCATGAACGAGCACCTCATCTGAGGCCATTGCATCTGCACCAATAAAATCGGCTAACTTTCCTGTGACCTCTTTATGCTGAAGCAAAGCAGGTATATCAATTCCGTTCGGATTCTTCACAGCCCCAGTTATGTCACTCACTGCAACGACCTTGCCACCTCTTTCGTGTATGAGCCTTGCAGCCCACGATCCAACATTTCCGAACCCCTGATAATGAAAAGTGTAAATAATAACAGGGGTTGAATAAAAAAATAAATAAAGGACAAAAATGTACATAAAAATTCATAAGAGTTAATTACAAATTTTACTACAAAAGAATCCAACTATCTTTCAAAATTACGAAAATGCCCTTAAAGTATTACAAATACCTCCTTGAGGCTTGTGTTTGTTTTACAAAATACACCCCTCAATACAAACTGTAAAACAGAAACATAGGTTTGTGTTTGTTTTACAAATTACACCCCTCAATAGCTGAAATTTGCAAAACAGAAACAAATGTCAAGAGGATTTTCATAAATTTGAAAGATAACTGATTTTTTTAATAATTAGGCTTAATCTCAAGGGTAGTATTTGTAATTATAACTAAATTGAAATAATACCTGAATGGCGAATGTTAATCCATTTATTGACTTTCCATGTTCAGCAAGTAATGCTTCCGTGGCATATACGACACCACGGCCCGTTGCAGCCTCCCTACCCAACGAACCACCGAGATCCTAACATACCAAAAACAAACACATCACTTTCAAGTGACTTGTCAATTTATTTTCTACGATGGACCTAAACCATAGTTAGAAGTTTTCACTCACAATTGGTTTTCCCGTAACAACTGCAGGAGAATAACCATGAAATTTCGAGTATTCGTCCAAAATCCAAGCCATTGTCTGCACACGTCAAATAAATCGTGATTTTTGTTTGCTGAAAAATAAGTTAAATTGTGAAATGAAATCGGATTATATTTAGAAAAAAGAAAACAAGCATTTGTTACTTAATAAATAGTCACCTGAGCATTAGTACCCATATCTGGAGCTGGTACATCTGTATTAACTCCGATAAGATCATGAATTTTTTGCGTGAACACACGCGTAAGGCGTTCCAACTCACTCAGGCTTAAATCTTTCGGTGTACACCCGATTCCACCCTTAGCTCCACCATAAGGTATATCTGCTACAGCAGTCTTCCAAGTCATCAGTTGAGCAAGAGCATTCACCTCATCAGGATCAACCTACCGGAAAAGAATACAACTTCTCAGCACGATATACAAGTAAATAATACACATGTGTCTCCTTAATTAATTTTGCCGTAAAAAGTGAAAATAATAAGAGAAAAGAATTCATCACAAAAACTTACATCGAAATAAACACCAACCAAACAAATGCACGACAATTATTCGTTTACAATAAAATCGAAGACAGGAAACTTTGATGCTAAAACCAATACTTATGATTACAAATTAACAACTACTAGTTCTCAAGCGTTTGATCGAACATTTCAACTGCACAAATGGAAATTTTAATTCCAACTTCCACTGCTGAAATTGGAAATTTAATCTAAACATCATGCTATTGCAACTATTTTAGCATCATAATCAAGTACTAAATCTTAAAAGTAAACATCGTCATCAAATTTAATTACTACAGAGTCTACAGAATCAAGATAAATTTAGCCCTTACAACCAACAAAAGAAAAATTGATCCACAAACAAACCTACATAAGCAATAAAGTTTATGGAAAAAAACAGGACAATTGATAAAAGCATTCCCACATAAAAGCTATAACACAAAAATATACCAAAAAAATAAAATAAAAATCACCTCTGGATGGTATCTGATCCCTCCTTTCATGGGCCCACGGGCATTATCATGTTGTACTCTAAATCCAACGTAGGAAACCAGGGTACCATCATCCTTGGGGATTGTGCACTCCACCTGATCAGAAAACCATTGTTAAAAAATCACCAAAAAGAAAAGAAAAAAAAAAGCTTCCATCTTTTTACAATCCCACTTCAATAAAACCTCAAAAACAACAAAAAAAATATATGATTTTACTACCCTTTGACATTAAAATCAATCCAAACAGACACAAACCTTGATTTCTCTGAAAGGGATCAAAAGGCTGTTTTCAATCTTGGAGTCGAGGCCAAGAATGCGAGCCGCTTTTCGGAAATTGCGATTTGTGGCAGCAAGAGCGTTCATCTTTTCTACGATTCAAAAAATCTTTAAGTTGAAATAATAATAATTATTATTAACCCAGAAAAATCAAGACAAAAAATAAATCAGTCCAAAGAACTGAAAAAATAAAGAGAGCCCAAGAATGTCAGGAGTCAAAGCAAGTATAATATTATCACTTGGATCATAAGAATTTGAGGCTGCTGTATTGTGAGCTGTATATGCATGGGTATATATATAGAGGGGGTGGGGGTGGGGGTGGGGGTGGGTTTGTTAGGCAGATGAGAACATATGACGAGGGCATGGCAAAAGGAGCTTTGCTGCTGTATGCGAAGTCAATGACTTCGACTCGCGAAACTTCCCAATGTGGGGGAAAAAGACCTAAAGAACTCAAGCCAGGTGGCAATAATTTTGTGCTTGGATTTTCAGAAATACCCCTCAATTCTTGGCATCAATTGGTGCAATTGACAATGGGTTGGATCGGGCTAGTCAAGTGGGCCAAGTCATAAAATCGAGTCAGATTGAATCGGTCGCAATTTCACCGAGTCTCATTTCCTGTGGCCCAGCCCAACACGTGTAATTTTGGTCGATTTTGTTTGGGTCGAATCAAAATAGGCCTAATCCATTTCGGACCTCTAAAAGGTTGTTTCGGCCATGCCAATTTTGCCGCTTTAGGCGAAACTATCGGTTTTTTTTTACTTTTTTTCAATAATTTGGGTAGAATGGAGGGATGAAATAAAGTATGGGTGGTAATTCAGGTTATTGAGTCGTGTTCGTATTTAGCTTCGGATCAATTTCGGGTTATGTTAAAAATATATAAAAAAAAATTAAATAAATTTTAAGATACTATGTTTTCAGAAAGATTGATAACTTCGTGTCAGATTCATGTAAGTTGTGCTCGGGTTCGGGTTTCTCTCGGTAATTTCGGATTGAGTTCGTGTTGTCGTGTGTCGTATCAAGAATTATCACCCCTAAATAAAAGAAACTGAAATACTCATAGTTTGAATATAATCATTATCTCCCAGACTCTAGATGGTGATCGATAGCGCGTGAGTTGCAATGCTCATGGTTGTGTTTTTCTTTACCTTCGAAAATACCAAGAAATTAATTATGTTTATTCATTTGCACCATTTCCCTTTTCATATTGTTAATAAGACATAAATATTTATTTAATTCAATACTCTACAAGACTACAAGTAATAAATTCTCAACCTAGCTAGTATAAAGTTAGTTATCAATTATTATTCGTATGCTCATGTAACATTTTTAAGAATATAACTTACGGAAAAACTAATTTTCCTATTATACAGTTTTTCTTATAGATATGTTTTAGATTAAAGATTCAAATGTACAACCAAATCATGAAACAAATTCTCTTGAAATAAAAAAAAATCATGAATAACCAAATTCATCCTTAATTTCTTAAATCTTTGTTATAGTCTAGGAAACACGGACACCTGCGAGGGCGTATCCGATCGTCGGATCCGATACAATCCAGGATCGTGATCCGATACAATACCTTGTAAATACGATACTTCATGGATACTCCATAGATAGATACATATGAAAAATGATAGAACTTATTGTAATGTTCATTTTTTCAACATTTTTTTGTGTATCTATGTGAATTATCACATTTCAAATTTGAGTACTTATGGAATTTTAGTTTTTTATACTTGAAATATTTTTTTTAATTGCTCTTAGTATGCTTATATTTTCAATAATATAAAAATATATAATTTTATATGTGCATATATACTGTATCTGTATCCTTAAAATTTCAAAATATATCATATTCTCGTACCCGTGTTGAATCGTATCCGTGTCTCGTATCCGTATAAGTGCTTCATAGGTTATAGTGTTAGTGCTTCATAGGTTATAGTGTTATGTAGTATCACTGTATTGCTAGTACTCTATCGACCTTGAGTTATTGGGTGAATTATTATCCACATCATCAAAAAGAGAGAAAGGTGTTGAGTGTTAACCTAACAAAAATCTTGTCATGCTCTGAGCCAACAAGAATAAATTAGAGAACTTGAGAATCATTGATAGTAAATCGAGAATTGAGAATATATATATATATATATATAGGCAACTTGGTGGGTTTTCGTCGCTTTTGAGCTTTGGATAAGAAATTAAATTCAGGTATTATCTCAAAACTCAAAGTGACTAAAAAATTAACCCCATAAATTTTATTTGTTGGGCTATTTTTTAGTGCAAATTCAAATCATTACAAAAAAATTAAAGAGATGAATGTGGTTTAAACCCTTGGTCTCATCTCTAATAAATGAGACCAAGTATCATATCTCGTAATTGGGCTTTTAATATTCCTCCAATCAATAATTCACATAATTCCCATGGCTTGACCTATTGGGCCTAACAGAATTATGGCCTTCACAACGGGATGTAATATTTATTGTATTGTTCTTTTTTTTCTCTTTTAATGACGAATTTTGTTTGTAAATAAGATAATATTATTGGTTCGTTCATTTAGGTATTTAAGTGCGGGGGCAGCCACGTAGAGTAGCGGTGCAGCACTCCTTACAATCTTTAGGCCACCGACAAATAATTATTAATCCACATTTTTATATTGTTAATAAATGATAACAATATATTTAATAAGCTCTCCAAAAAAATATTTTTAATAGAGGTATTGACTAATGGTAATAGGAAATTAACATAATTTGTTCCTATCAGTCAATGAGAAATTTAAAAAAAAAAATCGGCATGTCCAATTTCAGTGTTTTATAGCCATCAATATCAATGAGATCTTGTTCAACTCATATCCTCATTAAGTAAAATTCAAACTCGTTCGCTGTGAATGAGATATTGTTCAAACCATAAGTTCAAACACGTTTACCTCCTCAAATTACATTTATTATAACATTATTTAAAATCATCGAATATCATTTGAGGACTGAGGTTACACTTGGATTGACGGATTTGAATTTGAGAAAGTAATTTGAAAAATTGATGAAATGACTCCAACTAAGATATATTTTAAATTCACCAAAATGACTCAAATTATAATTCAAAGTAAGAGCTCATTGGAAATCAGACAGTGATCAAGTAGTTAAAGACTCTCATGCACAAACCAGAGGTTTGAGATTCAGTTCTCATGGCCCTTCCCCTCCCAGGATTTTTACTAAAAAAAAAAGTACAAGCTCAAGGATTTTAAATCCATATCACCCAAACAAATACAATGAATTTGTTATTACGCGTTTGAAATCTTTAACTTCATAATCATCAATCCGAATGAAGCATTGAGTATTTCAAACACGTTTGTTGCAAGCATTATCTTTTGATCAATTTTACCAAAGCAGTTTTCGTTAACTTATGATTTTTCTTAATTAGTTAGGAGGTGTGGTTGGAGGAAAGATGATAAATCTCAAACAAACCAAACAATTAAGGTTCGAACCTTAATAACACCCTTGCAAAGGGTAAACGATACATCTTGAACTATAAGTTCGTGTTTCGTCGACTTACATTTATTATGACATTAATTGTTTAATATTATGATATTATCTAATATCGTCTTAAAGTAATTAAAACACGTTTGCCGCAACTATTATTTTTTGATCAGTTTTAACCAAAGTAGTTTTTGTCAACTTACATTTATTATAACATTATTAATATTATCTAATATCACAACTAATTCAAACACGCTTTCGGCAAGTATTAATTATTTTTTAATCAATTTTACCAAAATAGTTTCCGTCAACTGCCAGAACGCATTTTTTCCTCATTTTATATATCACGCCAAAGTCTAGAAAAATGCATCATAATATCTTTCTTTTTTTGTTTAGTTATTCTCAATGATACTGCACTCTATAATAATAAAAGTATCATTATTTAATATGTTTTATCATGCTCAATAACTAAAAATATGAAAAGAGAGGGGAAAAGAGCATAATAGTGGCTAACAAATAACATTCTAATAATAAAATTTGATCTGAAATTGACAATATGGTCCAAATGATAAATATAATTTGATGGAACAAAATACTTAAAACTTAATTTTTGAAGGATAAAGTACCGAAATAATTAATTTGATGAAAACTATTTTTTAAAATTTATTTTGAGGATAATGATGAAAACTATTGACCCGATATTCATGCTTTATTTATTTATTTATTTCCAGTGGCTAAAGCTGACCACCTCGTGAGTAGGAAGGAGGACGCGGCGAAACGCTGGCAATACAGATAACGCACCCATAAATTTCAAAGACGTTTTCAATTAGCTAACTGCCAAATAGGTTTGAGATCCTAAGCATAACGAGAACAAGATAATGAAATAGGATTAGGTTGGAAAACAAAGAGATATGAATAGGATCCATAATTTGAAGCTCAATAAACAAACATATGAATAGGATTAGGTGGGAACCCAAGAAAGTTTCAATTATGTTATATTTGAAACATTGTCGCACGTTGGTTAAAAATAGAGATGGACATGGACTTAGAAATATGGACAATATCTTAGTTGGGTGTAGTCTATAACAAAATCATAAAGAGATTAAACTTGAAAAGGCTTGTTTACATCATTTGTTTTGGACTGGATATACTAAAACTAGGGCGTCAATTTGTGACACGACACGATAATCGACACTAACCTAACATGAATTTAGTAGGTGCAGTACAACCCTTACCGTGGTTCGGGTCAAAATCGGGTTGGACACGATTAACACGAAAAATAAATAGGTCGAAGTGAATTCGACCCGTGGTCGACACGATTGACCTATGTAACCCGTTTAATTTTATTGTGATATATTATTTTAATATTTTGTGATGTTTTAGTTGGTTATATGATGAAGGAAAAATTATTAAATGCATTTTTTAATAAATTTAAATATTTAATGTATTTTTATTTATAATTTCAATTTTTTTGATTTTTTTAATATTTTAATTATCAAATTTTTTAGGTTTTTCGTATTGTGTCGGGTTACCCGTGTTATAAACGGGTCGTGTATCTTGACACGAATAATTAAACGGGTCGGGTTCGGGTTGGGTTCGTCGGACCTGTAATACGTGTAAAAACACGACCATGAACACGAAACACGACACGATTGACACCCCTATACTAAACTATCTAACAAGATATTTAGTTTGATTCCCCTAAAAAAATAGGGAAAAGGACATGAATATTCAACTTCTCAACCCCAATCCCCTTAAAATACCCAACTATCTAACCAATATACGTGGCAAAACAGTATAAGAGGACAAATATTCGCTCCAAAAATCATAGCGCAACGGATCGATCAAAGTTCAAGTCTCCATCACAAAACATAACAAAACCGGAAGAAAAACACGGATCACGGGAAAACAACGAGACAAATAGTGGCACATTCGAGATAACAATTCAAAACGGTCAAGAGGAAGAAAAAAGACCAAACCAGGTAACAACAACACGATTTGTTTATCTTAATCGAAAAAATTTTGTTTAGATTAGTTTCATGATTTCTGAGATAGAAATTTAGAATTCAATATGTATTGGATAAAATTGACATTGAATTGAACCAGGAATTTTGCATGAGAATTCCAACAACCTGACAGTTTGGAGCTTAAAATTGCTTATTTTGTTCGAATTATAATCCAAAATTCTACAAAAATTGCTTCTCATGAATATCTACAAAAAAATCGTGTGAATCTCAAAAATCTGTATGCAATACAGTATGTAATTATTTCACATATGTTTCTTTGTTGTTTCACAGTTGTTTCTATTGGCAATGCTTCACCTAATAGGCTAATACATCACATTGCTTCTTCCCGTACATGAAACATTGTTTCAGATATATTTCATTTATATTTCTGATATGTTTCACATAGACAAATTTTCATTGAATTCCACAGTTGCATGGAGAAAATCCCAGTTGTGGCATACCACAATGGACAATGGGAAGAAAATAGAGAGTATACCAACTTTGAGATAACAAGAATCGATTCCAATGGGTCGCACATTCAAAGACCCTAAAGGAAATCTTGGAACAACAAATTCAGTGCAGAAAATTAGAGCTTACTTGTCCATCATCGGCACGAGAAATGGACATGATTCTACTGTTAGATCAAAAGATACTTTGTATTGACTTCCAACATCGTAGAATTATTGAATACATCAATCTGAGTGGGGAAAGACCTACTAGTAACAACTTTGCTAGAGTACATGAGATCTTTAGTTCAAGATTGGGCATGCGGAGACATCAAAATAAAGCAAGATCAATATTTACAAGGATGACAAAAAAAAGTTGAAGAGTATCGCACACGCACTCACCCGTGCGCCCGCTGAAGGATTGAAAATCTCCTTACGGCAATGCACATTGTAACCTGCGTCCCACGCCGACCGTCTGTTGGTTGGTGAAAAAGAGAAATTGCCTACGGATGACGCACGTGGTAACCCGGCGTCCACGCACGCCGCTGCGCCCTCGTCCAGATCTTTCAATATTTTGACAAAGAAAAATGACCTAGACTTGGAGGGTATATAAGCACTTTTGGGAGCGCACGCCGGGGAAGGTGAGTTTTGGGATCTACAACACAAGACAAAGGTCTATTCTTGGAAGAAGACATCAAGGAGACAATCGGGTTGCAATCGGAGCTCAAGGAATGGAGATACATCGAGAGATTGCTTCGACTTTCCTAAGTTTGCTTCGCTTCTCTGTAGTTTTTATCTTTCATTTTTAGTTGTCATGGCTATGAACAATTTGTCTATGAGTTGTTTAGAAATCATGTGTAGCTAAACTCTTGAGATTTCCGGGTTTTGGAAGTAGATTAATGAACTCTTGTTGGATGTTTTAATCTTAGTTGAAGTTATTATCTTGAAGCCTATTTGAGTACTTTGAGCTTATTCTTATTTTATCATTTGATCAATGATTTAACTTGTTTGATATTTCGATTCATAATTCGAGAGATGAGTTTCAATATTAGATCTTGATTACTCGACACAAATATTTGCATGAATCGAGAGGTTGGTAAATATTTGTGAGGACATTTGATCTTTTGCACTTTTAGGAGTTGAGTACTTATGTTGAGTAGAGATGCTAGCATAAGTATTTCAATCACGTTTTATATGCATCTCGAGAGGGAGGATAAAATATCTTTGTGATCGTCTTATAGGAATATTGATAATAACTTGGCTTGGATTAAATCGGACAACAAGAGGGTTATTAATCAAACCTTAACTCGAAATCCATTTCATCTTCTTGATACTTCTATCAATTGTGTTATCTTAATTTTGTGTTTTAGTAGTCTAACTTGTCTTAATCTCACAACAACAATCATTAAGTTACGATCGTCTAAATAAAAATAAAGCTATCTTAGTTCAATAATTAGTACATAAATTTATTAGTCTCCGTGGATACGACCTTGCTACCCTTTTCTATAACGTACGCCCATTACACTTGCGGTGAGCTAAAAATAAAGGCGAACATATATGGGGAAAAACTACACCGTTTCTCTAAATTTAAAAGTAATTTACTACAAACTTTTATTACATGATCCCCTGTTTCACAATTGTTTCTTACATGTTTTATTTATATTTCGGGTGAAGAGATCAAATGATTTTATCTTTAAAGTCATAGTAGGTCGACAAAATATTTGTTCCTCGGACCTTGAAAAAGAACTTGCACATGCAACAAGTTTCAAATGGATGAAATTCATTGCCCACATACTATAAGAAGATTAAAAGAATTAAATGAAGATTCGTGCAATCTTCTTCGGATACCACATGAAGGAAACAATAGTAAATCAAAATAGCCGATAACAATCCAGACCCTAGAAAGCTAATCAAATACAAAATAGTTCCATACTACTAAAAATACCAAACTTAAACATATTGTTCAACTGATTACACCATCATTATGATTTGCGAAACAACAATTCCCTAAAATCATTAGGAAGTGGAGGCATAATCTCAATGTCGTTGTCATCATCATCACCATTTTGCTGCTTCAACTTAGCATGATTGTAAAGCATATGACTAAGCTTTGCTTGTTCATTCTCTATCTCAAACGCTTCAACGTCCATAGCCTTCCAAAGAATAAAGTACTCGCATAACAAGCAACAAAAAACCGTCCCGAGGATAGATAACACAACAAATCAAAAACAATAAAAAAGAACAAACAAATAGAAAATACGTAGCAAAAATGGGTTTTCCTGAAAGCGTCAAGTTGGTTTTCAGTTAATTAGTTCTTCAAATTGTTTATAATCTCAAAAGAGAACCCAATATATATTTTAGCAAGATACAGTCTTGAGGATCAATAACATATTTGAAACCAGAAACAACAAAGAAATAAAAAAAACAAAAAAGAAACACTTAAATCGACAAGCACTTCAACTAAAATACATAAAAGAACAAAAGAAACAACTTGAAACAAACGAAAAACTTCAAATCACAAAATAATAAAAAGAACACGGAAAAATCATACCTCGCAACATCGAGTTACGCAAAAGAAACAATCTTCTTTTTCGAAGTTTTGACACCAACCTTGGATTTTACAAGGTTTAGAAGGCGATTTAACCTCTAAAACCACTTCATCATCAATAACCTTTCGACTTTCCTCTTCTTCAAACTCATTTTACCGACAACAAGCTTTTTTGAAGTTTCCTCTTTTTTTGAAGAATACGGTGCTTCCAACTTCGAAGAACTTCTCAATAGCCTTTTTATAAGGAGAGTTTTAGAAGCCATTAAAACAACAAACACAAACTAGCGGTTTTAAGAAGTTCGAGAAAATAGAAGATAAGCGATGGAAACGTGAGGAAGGTGGAATAATTGAACGAAAAAAAGGTGAGGAACGTGAAGAGGTGGCCGATCAAACTTGGGATAGAAAACGGGGCGGTTCGAGATTAACTGAATAAGGTGAAAAAAACTAACCTTAGGTTAGAGCGTAAAAGATGAAGAATTTGGGTAGAAAGGTGAAGAGATTAAGGCGGATGGGTACTTTTGTCATGTGATGGTATTTTTGTTTTTTAAAAATTAAGGGTATTTTGTGTGATTTCCTCAAAAAATATTTAGTTTGATTGATAATAACTAGAGATGTCAATAAGGGTATGCCGTGAGGGCCAGTCTAACCCGTCCCTAAAAAATTAAGGGCTAGGCTAATACTTCATAGGTTTTATAACATGAAGACTTTTTTTGACCGAGAACTTAATTAGGCAAACTTAGGGATTTTTTTCGGAATAGTTTTTTATTTAATAAATTTATATTTATAATTTATATACGTATACTTACATACTTTTTTTTATCTCATTTACTAATTATCATTTAATCTTAGCAAAATTATTGATGAAGACGAAGGAATATGATCCATGATTCCATTGTTAGAATATTAATTAGTTGATATTTTTTATTAATTCATAAAATTATTTAGAATAAACCTCATTTATAGTTACTTATTTTTTTATTCGATTATGTTATATTAGTATTTAATTTGGTTATGAATATTAAACTTATAAAGCATGACTTCATTAAAAATAGAAAAAATAAAAAGAATTCTTGGGTAACTGAGGGCTACCCCGACCTTGTAGGGGCCCGTGGGCATTTAGATTTCTCAAGTCTAATGACTTCATGACTTTTAGTCTTAGCTCTTAAGGGTTATGTCCTTTTTAGGGCAAGGGCAAGGTAAGGTAGGGACGGATCGCCTTTATTGACATCTCATTAATAACTACAATAAAATCCCAACCAACTAATTAGAATGGATATATTAAAATATCTTATTGCGACCGAATAGTTTTGTTGGATAATTCATTCCACCTTATAGAATACCTTTCGACAATAATAACCATATGGATAATTACAAAAACATCCATCAGGTTTAGCCTAATTATAAAAAAATTAAATTATCTTTTAAATTTACAAATACCCTCCTAACATTTGTTTCTCTCTAAGAAATCATCTCACAAGGGTGGGGAGAGGGGAGATAGTATTTATTAGGTAAATACTCAGGGGGATTTTGTAACATTTTTTTTTTTTGCTTCAAACACCCTCATCGAGGTGGGGGATTAGATCATATCCCCAACTTTTTGTAATATTATGAGGGGTATTTGTAAATTTGAAAGCTAAGCTGAAGTTTTTGTAATAGGCTAAATTTGAGAGGTGTTTTTATAATTACTCATAGCCATTATTTTAAACATATGTTAAATATTTGAATGTCATATTTCATCACATTCTCAATCATTCAATCATATATCTCATTCAAATAAGTAAAAGATCCCATAATTAGACAATATTATAGAAATGCGAAGATAAATTATGTCCGTGACGAAGATGGCAGTATCGTGCCACACAAGAATAAATAATTAAGAAGATGGTATCAGCAAAATCAACCTTATCTTATCAGGTCCGTTAAACGTCATCGCACATAAAACGCATTTATCTGAATAGCGTCACGATTGGAGTGAATGTGTATGAAGCAAAGCATCCAACATCCGTAGCCACTTGAATATGACTAGGACCTGCATAATAGCTCTAACAGTCGGAATGAATTTGGTAATGGAGATCTACTAGATGTATAAATATGAATAAAAAGAAAGTGAAATATAGTTGCTACCAACCAAAGAAACAACACATCAATTAGGAACCTCATTTTGTCACGCCCCAGGTCCATGGGGCGGGGCTCGGAGAGTGAGACCCGGACAGCGCAGCTTCTCGCTAGCAATTACTTCACATTTATTCTCGCGTTGCAAAAATGGTTAATCAAGTTGCTAGTAAAGTCCACTATATCCAGTGGCGGACGCGAGTACGAAACCTAATTTTTAATAAAATTGCAAGATTTTTCTCAAAATTTTGGGGTGGGCGCAAATGTATTTATTCCCATAATTTATAAATAAATATAAACTAATATAAAAAAATAAAGAAGTGAAACAATTTGAAAAAAGCCCGACTTGCCCTCTTGGACTTTTTTGTCGGTGATTTGTACCCACTTGTAAACCACTCCATGCATCATCTCATTACAATCAATGTAGGTGATGCGACTAAAAACTGACATAAAATAAATATTACCTTTTCTCATCGATTTACATTTTGAATATAATTTCATATATATAACGTATTCTTTAGGCGGTCGAGAATCATTTTGGGATAATCAAATATCAAAATAATTCATATAAAAATACTGTTAAAATAATAACTTGCTCATTCCATATATAGAGATGTCAAGTATTTATACTATGAGAAGAAAGTAGTTAATTAAGAGAAGGATTGTACTTCCCTTTTGGGTTAAACATCACATGACGAATTAATCAAAAGTGATTAGGTAAGATATCTTATATCAAATAGAGGAATTCTGGATTCTCCTAATTGTAGCTCAGCGGATGAGATCTTCTATTCCAAATCGTGTTTCATCTCATATTCCAAGTGTGGATGATTGACATGTGTATTACACTTACCATGTTAATTTTCAAGCATAAATCAAGCATAAATTGCGGGGTTCTAATATGGTAAGTGTAATGCACGTGTCAATTATCCACACGGTTGGAATAGGAGATGAAACACTGATTTTGGAATAGAAGATCCCATCCGCTCCAAAAGAGTCCAGGATATGAACACATTCAAATATTGTGAACCAAATTCTTTTGAGTAGGTCTCTTGTAGGGACCGAGTCTTACGGAAAGAGATCATATTAGTAAGGCAGATCCTACAACCCACCGCTTCGCCCACCCGCTACAACTTTTTGTTATTAAAAAAAAAACCACTTCAACACTCCACGGGGAATCGAACGCGCTTAAGATGGTGTTCTACCATTACATCATTAGTGTTTATTGTGCAATTTCAGTATAACAATGTATATAAATTCATTCATAAATACGCTTTGATAATTAAAAAAAAACGCATCTAAATGCAAAGGCTAAAGAATCGAACCCAAATCTATTAAAAACATGATACATTATCTCAATAAATGGATCTTTATAAAGTGTTACTTTAACTTTATATCATATTCATTTTTTATTTTTCCTCTTTTTTTGTTCTAGTTTGTAAGCGTATTAAGAAATCGATACTTTATCTCAACAAACGGATATTTTTACTTATAAAAGTGTTACTTTACTTATATCATATTTATTTTTTATTTTCCTTCTTTCTTTCATTTTCTAATTTGTGACTATATTAAAAAGCATGATACTTTATCTCAAAAAGAAGATGCTTTAACGTATAAAGTATTACTTTAACTCTGTTGTATATAAATTTATTGTAATATATTCATACTTTGTGACTATATTAAAAAATATGTTATTTTATCTCCAAAAAAACAAATACTTTTACTTATAAAAGTATTACTTTAACTCTATCATATTTATTATTCATCTTTCTCGTGTTTTATTAAACAATGTAATACTTTATTTAAAAATAGATATTTTACTCTTAAAACATGATATTTTGTCTGAAAAAATATATATTTTTACTCATAAAATGTGTTACTTTAACTTTCGATATATTTATTTTTTCCTTCAATGTAATGTAATCATAATACATGGCTATATTAAAATATGATACTTTATCCAAAATAAGCGATCTTTTCTCACTAAAGCTATTCACTCACCCAGGAAGAAAAGCGAGAAAAAAGGAAGCGGTGCTTTGACGCGGACCTGGTCAAGCGAGGATCCAGGTGGATCGCGGTCAAATAGGATACATTCAAGTTGAGGCCATTAAGAGCGGTCTATATGAGTTTTTGCCAATTCTTTTTGCGGCCGATTAGATGGGTAAATTTAGGCACGCGTGCGTAGGATATATGTCACAATCACCCCCCGTTGGACATGAGTTGTCCTGTTCATTAGATTGATAATCAGGAACTACTCACCAGTAAATATCCCGGCAAGACCTCCGCACCCGGCGGAGCGGGTTGGCCCGCGCAAGGAGGGAGCCAAGAGTAGTGGTGTCACTTTAGTGTTAGTCGGTCATGCTCATTATAGGTGACACGAATCCAGGACCCTGACTTATTTAATTATACGTGTCCAAGATACATGACATGAACACAACCTATTTATAACAGGTGAGCACGCCACGGAAAACTTTATATAATATAAAGTTGACACGAAAAAAATAAAAAAATGGAGAAAAATTAAACTTACAAATAAACAATACATTAAATATTAAAATTGCAACTAATAAATTTTTCATAAACATCACAAAAATATTAAATTAAATCTTTAACTTGTTTAAGTCTCTTTAGCATATCACGAAAACCATCTACAATTTAATTTATCTATTTTTTGGTAATTTTCTTTCAATATATATTAACAAATAATTAAGGAAACTCATCTTTTGATGAATAGAAAATATATTGTTAAGATGATAATAGATAAAATAATACTCACTTAAAATCTCCAATTTAACTACTAAAATTCAGTACAATATTTTTATCCAACAAAATTATGAGGGGGGCAAATATTAAATAATAAAAATGCTCAGGTACTAAAAAAAGAAAAGAAAAAAGTAAAAAGTTGGGGGGAGGGCTGGGGCCCCGCAAGCATCATGTGGCTCGCGGCTGCCGCGCAATAAGTACCCAGTCGGCTTTGATATCATTTGTCACGATCATGCCCCGAGGTGTAGGCTCGGAGCGAAACCTAGTAAACCAGGCTCCGCTAGCAACTATGCAGAAAAGGACATGGTTTCTGGTCGCAAATATCACCATTACTCGATGTGATGGTGAGATCTCTATTAAAACTTTTTTTTTTATTTTGCTTTCCTCTTGTATTAGATGAATATCACATGCATAATTATGACATCATTATAGGTGTCAATCTGGCCAGTAACCCAAAGGCTTAGGGCAAGCGAAGCCCGACCAATATCCATCGAGATCGATTTTTCATTGTCTCGGCCCATGTAATGCATTTTATCTTGGGACGTAGGTACTCGTTAGGCATCAAAATAGGCTCGGTCTTTCGAGGCGCAAAAATTCTTGATCCGTCTAGCGCTACATTAAAAATTTGTGGTAATATTTGGCGGGCACGAATTGACACCTCTGGACATTATCTTGTATAAATGATGTTCGTACAATATAATAATTGAATATAGGAAGTAGATGTGAAACAGAAATCTCTTTCCCAGTGTGATAACGTGACGCGTATCATTTCTTTAGAAACGACAGAATTGATGCCAAAAGAATGGCCATAAGGAAAGTTGAAACTTACTGAACTTAACAAGTGACTGGATTTGAAACAATGGGGCTCAAAAGCAAGATGTTAATTCGAGAAAGTCATTAGTGGTCTCTATTAAAAAGAATTATGCCTTATCTTAACCAAGGCTACCCTCTGCAGTCCACTAACACCATAAGTCTAAATCATCTTGCATATAAA
The DNA here is from genome assembly GCA_016081115.2 of Rehmannia glutinosa. NCBI lineage: Eukaryota > Viridiplantae > Streptophyta > Magnoliopsida > Lamiales > Orobanchaceae > Rehmannia > Rehmannia glutinosa. The sequence goes on from JABTTQ020002845.1 coordinate 290,926, forward strand.
GCAGAGGATCGTGAAATTGGCGTCCCAAAAGGCAAGTAACATGCACACAAACTTAGCTTTAAACATTAGTGGCTACAATTTACATAACAGTTCTGTACAATTCCAATCTGTTTTGTTGACATAAAACTAAAAACACTTACAAAAACAACCCTGGATTTTAGCCTAATTACAAAAAGAAAAAAAAAGGTTGTTTTTCAAAATTACGAATACCGCCGTAGCATTTGTTTCTCTCTTACAAATTACCCCTCAAAGGGGTACTTGTTAGGAAAAACAAATCTCAAGGGTACTTATAACACTATAAA